>MU016693.1:162507-218947 GCA_011076525.1 Nettapus auritus | reverse complement strand
GTGGCCGAACATCGCTTGTTGATGGGAAGTAGAGAATAATTTTTTTTCCTTTCTCTCTGTGCTTCCGCGCGGCCTTGTTGTTTCTTTTGTTACATTCTCTCCCCATTCCCTTTCCCTTTAATTAAATCATTCTCATCTCAAACCTCGAGCTCTTTGTGTTGACTTTTTTTTCTCTCCCCCTCCTCTTTGAGGAGGCGGGGAGTGAGAGAGCGGTTGTGGTGGAGCTCGGCTGCCCATCTGAGTAAAACCACCACAGGGCGAGGGGACACTGGTGGCCCTGGCTGTCCTTGGTGGCCTCAGCTCTGCCCTAAATGCAGCTCTGCCTGCAAAGCTGCTCCAAACCCATGCAAGTCAGAGTAACTGTGATGGAAACCTACATGGAAGAGAGCAAAGCCCGGGGTCAGCGGCTGTGTGTATGGGAGCTCATTCTCTCCTTGGAAATTGTATCTCTGGCATGAGAGCCCTCCCCTATTTAAAATATGCCACTGCGGTTTTCATGCTCACCATCTAGAGCCAAAGTCCTGTAGCTTTCTAAGAAAACATGTTTCCATGCTTAAAACATTAAGCTGAGCAGTGGGGCTCCACGGCATCGCAAAGACCTTGTCAGTTTGGTGTTCCCGTCCCTTACTATCTGCTCTCAAGGTGAGATGTCTCACAAGTGCCTATCTCAAACGTTCTGGTTTGTCCCTGTCCAAAGTGGGGAAGCACAAACTGGAAGAAATCGATTTTCATCATGCCTAAAAGGCGTTTGTCCCCATGGTCTGAGGGGACACCAAGGAGGACACTGTGTGGGGACAAGGCCAGGCAATGTGTCTCTTCTTGGGGCTCAGCTCAATGACCAGCACAGCTTTTTAGGTGTAACAACTTAACACTGATTTCCTCCTTTCTCCCCACCCCCAGTTCCTCTTCCATCAGGATTTATATTTTCATTATTTTCTCTGGTCAGGCCCGGCCACGTGGAGCTACCTGGGCAGCAGGGTAGCACAAGGTCAGGATCTGGCCTTCTCGGTGCCTTCGCTTGTATGATAAAGAGGCAAATCCTGTCTCGCTCTCTGACTGGGAGCATAATCTTAAAATCCTTGCATCTTATTATACTGTCAAAGACCCTCTTCCGACTAAAAAGCTTGATGCTTTTTAAAAAGTGAGAAAGATTGAAAAAAAAAAAAACAAACCCTCCACGTTAAAAGATACAATTTTCTTTCCCAAGCAGCACCACCCTCCAGCTCGTCTGGCTGCAGTTGGGAAGGTTTTCCCTCTCTCTTCCTCTGAAGGAGACAGTGAAAAGGCAGTGCCCTCTTGAAGTTCAGACGTTAATTACTGTGTTAGAATATTTTTCTAAATTACATAGTATGGCCCCAGGAGATAACAAGCACTAAGAGAAGGGAGGGGAGTGGATAGCAGTCTGCATGCTGCACCGCAGACTCTGACGTGGGGGAAAGGCAATTAGACAGGGAGTATTTATCCTTCCTGCACCACCACCCTGAGGCTTTAAGTTAGCAGTGCGTACCAAGGCAGGGAAGCGATGGGACCGTGCCAGGATTTTAAACGATGCTGAAATGGGACCGTCTATGCCAACCAGACTGGAGGTAGGAGACACTCCTGCAGAGGAACAACTGTCCTGCCCGCCACCAGCCTGCCAGCTCTACTCCCCACTGCCTCCGCGGGCTGATTCACCGTACCCGGATGCTGCCTCCAGCCCTTGGGGCTGGGAATAAGAACTGCCAGCAGCTACCACGGGGCAGCTGGGTGCCCATGGCCCCCGACTGATGGCGATGCTCGTGGTGACACAAGCCAGGGTGTCCTCCCAGCCCCGGCAGCAATAAGCGCTCCGAGACAGGGGGACCTCTGTGGGCTGGTCCTGCAGCCGCAGCCTCGTGCGGAAGTAGTTAGTTCTGTGGTTTAATTAGCCTGTGATGAGCTGCTTCCTGGGATCTGCTCTGAACCTGCCCCGACAGCCCCATCTGATGCACACAAGAGTGCCAAGAGCGGGATGGTGCCAGAGCAGGGCTGCTCTCTGTCACCCCTGGCAAGTCCGTGATTGGGAAGATGCAATGGGAGAAAGGCAGATCTTCATATATGGGGAATTATGGGCCCACCGGCCCCACCTCAGGCCCTGAAAAACCATGGAGCAAGTCATCTTCAAGCGTATTTCTGGGCATGTGAGGGAGATGAAGGAGACTGGCATGGATGTGCCTCATCAGCTTGCTCACCTTCTGGATTTATGGATAGGGGAAGAGCACGGATGTCTTTTGCCTTGATTTTAGTGAGGGTTTTGATTCTGCCTCCCACAAATTCCCATATCCAAGCTAGGATATCAGGGATGGACAACCAGGTAAGTTAAAAACTGGCTGGACGGTTGGGCTCGGAGTGTTGTAGTTACTGGGTTACAACCCAACTCCACCTGGAGGCCAGTAACAAGGAGTGCCATGGGGTTTATAACGGGACCTGCCCCATTTAGCATCCTTATCAATGACTGAGGAGGTGAGCAGCACACTCCTGCTAAGTCTTCAGATGGCACTGCGTCAGGGGGCCCACTCAGTGTGCTCGAGGCCCTGCCATCCCGAGGGACCTCAGTGGGCCAGAGCAAGGAGTCAACAAGGAAAAATACCAAGTCCTGTGCAGGAAATGAGCATGGGGCTGGGGGAAGGGTTGGGATTGGGTTAGTATGAGGGTAGGAGGGAGGCAGAGCCCACAGGCCCTTGTGGGACCCCAATCAACAAGGTGCCTTGAGGAACCCCAGCAACATCACTGCCTGGCACCTCTCGAGGTCCTGCAAGCCAGTTTTTCCACTTTCTCGTGCTGCTGCCATAGGCAACTGCTCAGGTTACCTGGATGTAAAGCCAGGTTTGTCTGCTGGATGGCATCATAAAAATAAGCAAATACATCCAAAGCAGCACTTGACACCAAACACCTTGGCTGGAAGCTGCTTCTGCTGGCAGAGGGCTGGCAGGAAGGTGGCAGCTCCCAGGCGCAGAGGCACCGCCTGGGTTGGTGTCCAAACAACATCCCATTGAGGATGGGATGGAGACGCGAGAGAAGCCAAACCTCCTGACACCAGTTGTCCATCCCGGCTTCTGCAGAGCACAGCCGTGGCTCAGAGCTGGCTACCACCCCTCCTTCCCAGCACACCTTGGCCATCACCACGAACTGTGCTTGGCCCCCAGGACCCAGGCCTTATACTCACTCCCCTTTGGGGACTAAGCAGGGAGGGCAGTGAGCTGGGCTACCTGCACCAACCCCACTGAGCACACGCGATTGTGGGTAGCAGGGTGAAGGACAGCCCAGGAGAGAGCTAAGGAAGGCAGAAGTGGTCAGATCCAGTTAACAACAGATGGCAAATGGCATTATTTATTATCTGAAGTCCTGCAGTAGCCACAGGGCACTTGTCTCACCAGACACAAAGCTCTGGAGCACTCCTGCCCTTACTGATGGTTCAACCAGCATTTGTTGGTCCCCAATCTTAACCCATTTTCTACATTTTGCTCACTCTGCTGAAGGCTGCAGAAAAGAATAAATGTGGCGGGGTCGAGAAACAAAGTCCCTTTGTTGCTCTCCTGGTTGGAGATGGTTTTGGAGATGCAAGGTGGAGATACAAAGTGAAGTTGGTTTTGGACATGCAAGGTGAAGTGTTGCTGGAACGGGGGGGGGTCACTGTATTTGGGCATGGGGCAGAGGCTTTGGAGCAGCAAGGATGTCAGCACCTTCACTCCCCGTCATCCTGGAGGGGCAGGAGGAAGTTTACAGGGACAAGTTTGGTGTGGTTTTGTCAATTAAACTGAGGCCAGAGTGGGGAGACCGCAGTGGGACATCCCTCTTGGGTAGGCCACCAAGTGTGGGAGTCAGGACAATTTCCTAAAAATGCTAAAAGTGTTTTGACCGAGGCAGACAATGGACTCAAGGCAGAAAGTGGTCCTGGAGTATGTCACCACTGGTTCTGTGTTAGGAGAGCCTGAGCAGCACAGCTTGGCCTGGGGGAGAGCCCTTCCCTAGGAACAACACCCTCCTCCAGCTCGCTCCCAGTTCCCCCGGGCGCAGAGGGATGGATAGGAGGAAAGCTGTTTCTCTTATTTATGTTTAACCTCAACGCCTTATTATTCTTTGCACAAACTCCTCAGATTTGATGGATGCAATAGTCCTCTGGTTCTCACCCAAAAAAGGGCTCTCCTTTCCGTACTCCCCAGCCACCTGCAATGCCAGACTTTGGCCTGGGCTCAGGCAACCCATTCTCCTTCTCCATCTTTAAACCCCACAATGTCAGTCCAAAGCACCACACAAGCTCACTGGGTTCTGTCAAACCATTTTTAACGATGGCTGCACCTACTTCTTACTTTTCTTGGCAAACCATCTTTGCCTAAAATCCCAATTTTGCCCCTGCTGTGAATACACCTTCCTGTCTGCCCGCACACCTCTTGCCCCCAAACCTCCCAATGGTGAAAATGAAACACTGTTGGTTCTTGGGGGTTCAGCTCACAGGATGCCCTGTCCCCATCTCGGACACGGTGCTGGTGGTCGTCCCTCCCTGCTCCACCCCACTTGGTGTCCCCTTCCCTGCTGTGCTGGCACCACGTCCCCCCACAGGGGCACTGTCACTTGGCTCCCAAAACATTGCCCAGGCACGGCGGCAGCTCCAACCCAAATTTCCTGGGCTCTGATTAAATGTCTGCTCCCATGCCTGCTGCCACAGCTGCCCAGGTCCCCAGGGATGCGGTGCTCTCAACCCGCGCGGCACCCCGCTCCCATCAGCTAGCAGACTCAAGCATTTATCACTCATACGTTTAGCCCGAGATGAACTTCAGCTTGGATTTGCTCAGCCTGGCTGCTGAGCCATGCAAGCAGCCCCTGCGCACAACTTTCCTGCTGCATGATGCGTACCACCGGCACACTGCCCTGCACCCAGGCACAGCCCCAGCGCCTGTCCCCACCTTGCTTCACCCTTCCCAAGGCCAGCTCTGTCCCCAGGCCGAAGCAAGAGGGACAGAGCTGATGGGAAGTAAAAAGCAGGGCACAACCATCTCACACGGCAGCTTCCCTGGCTGCCAAAAAAAACAGGTCCTGCTCCTCCTCCCTGGGCCACCGATATCCTCACTGTCATCTTTGCTTCCTCCCCAGCTCCACAATTAGGACAGTGTTAATAAGCTTTTACTGGGGGGGAGGGGGGGGGGGGAAGGAAAGGAGCCGGTGAGAGGAAGCTTTGCATGGGGAAAGGAGGAAGCAATCCTGCTGCAGTCATCAGGCAACATTCCCCTTCCTCTTGCTCACTCCCTTGCTGACCTTTGGCTCAGTCTGCCAAAGCTATAAAGGAAAAGGGAAAGAAAAAAGAGACAGAGAAACTAAAAAGCAAGAAGAGCTGAAAGGACAGGCAGAAGCAGAGATGTTATCTCGCCTTGGATAATGATTTATTGCCAAAGGATGGGTGGATGGAGGCAGGGAGAGCTAAGTACAGCTGCAGCAGCACAGAGGGAGCCACCAAGGAGGAAGGAATTAGGGACAAGGGTCTGGGATTGCACATGGGCATGTGTGTGCTGATGAGCAGGAAGGGGAGAAAGTCACAAAGAGCACTACTAAACCTCACAAACCCATCCTGAGGCAATGGAGGGATTCCCATGGCTAGTGGCCAGTCCCAAAGTGGCTGGGCCACAAGGACCAGCCCTGCCCTGCCCTGGGACACCAGCTCAGCTTCATGAAACTCACCAAGGGACGTGTATACCAAGAGCTGAGCTCCAAAGATAGCAACTCTGGCAGCGATGTGCCGGTGCACCAACACAGGAGAGCAAAAACCCAGAGTAAAGTGCCTGTCCCTGCTGGAGGCCCTCACTGGGCTGAGCGGGGTTGTGCTGGCAGCCACCTCAGAGCCTCTGGGTCCTGTTCTGGACTGGCCCCGTGCAAGAGGATTAGCTGGAACAGCAAAAACCAACAGCAGCGGCACGAAAAGACAACCCTAAGCCATTGAACGGGAATGGTGTGAGTCAGGGTCCCAGCTCTGCAGAGCGAGCAGGCACAGATCAGCCGTTTTGGGGCAGGAGAGCTGGAAGGCTCTGGCTCACCCACATCAGCCGTGCTACAGGGTCTTCATCTCCAATGAACAAAACCACTTGGACAGAGCTGTCCTCTTACAGAATAGATGTATTTTAAAAGAAGCAAGTTTATGCACGACGTCTTGGTATAATCAGTAAAAGCTTTTATGGAGCCATTCTGTAGCAAAAATATTCCCAATATGGGAAATTCGCACCCTTCAACATGTCTTTAGATTGCTGCCGTGCCCACACATAGTGGCAAGACAACAAGAACGACCCTGACAGCATGGTGAGGGCAGACGGGAGTGGGTTGGGAAAAATCCTGGCAGAATCAGGGCTGGATTGTGTCATGGCTGTGATGGGAAGTGGGGGGGAACATGGGCTCTTTCAGACACCAGGATCTTCCCGATGAGGTGTCACATACTGCTGTGGGCAGAGATTTTGGGGAAGTTCCACTATTCTTAGCACCCCTCTCCCACTTCCTCCGCTAGATGTGTGTGCCTCATCACGATGCCTGAACACTTTCTTACTGTTGCAGTCACTGTCTGTGAACTCTACCCACAGCATTACTGCAAAGGCAAAATGTTTATAATGTGTTTGTATTCAGAGAAAACTTTCCATGTGTATAAAAAGTCATTACTGGCATTTTTTTTCCCCTCCCTCTCCTTTCCTTGCCCAAGGTCTAGAGGAGAACTTATTTTGCAGCGAATTATTTATGGCCCGACAGAAGTGCTACTGACAATTTCAGACTCACGGCTCCAACCCTGGGCAATGAGACAGACTTCTTCCTAAGAAAGTCCTCTACAGGAAGCAGCAGGAGACAAAACCATCTTTAAAACAGCATGGAGGAAAGTCCTCTCCTGCTCTTTTGAATGTTAACACTTGAGTTTCCTTTCCCATTTGTCCCCAGTGAGGTTTCTGCTCCCAACCTGAACTATGCTCACCTCATCCAGCTTTGAAATGTCCCCAACCCTGTTGGCAGGGCTGGGTTTCCACTGCATTAGGTGGTCCCCTATGTCATTATTCCCTCTCTCTTTCCTCCCCTCAGTCTGTCTCATCTATTCAGTTGGCTTCACCTGCTTTTAAGAAGCTTTCTTAGCTCCTTTGGTGGGGATTTTTGCAATGGTGGGATTTGCAAACCTAAACATTGGGTTTGCAGTCCCAATTGTCGGGCTTTGCAAACCCTTTGACAAAGAGGTCCTGCACATGCTTTTCATTACCAGAATCACACCAGGCAGGAAGAGCCAAGTGTCCCTGCAGGCATCGGTACTCTTAGGTTGAGAAGTGTTCGCAGGGGTAAAGCAAACATCTGGGAATCACACAGCACATATCTACAAATCATGGACACTGCAATTCAATGGCTTGTCCCGAAGGTGGAGAAGGAAAACCTCTGAAGGCATTACCTCCCTGAGGCAGGTATAAATGGGGCAGACGAGGACTCGAAAGGGTTCTCCGGTGCTGCTCCTCATGGTGCCAAAGACCTCGCAGAGGAAGGTGATGAACCCCAGCCAGCGCTCCACGTCCTGCTGCTGCAGCTCCTCCCGCATGGTGAAATCCTTCTGCAAGAGGGACAGAGACAACAGGCTGCATCAGTAAAACCGCATTGCCAGGGGAGAGGCAACAGCTGTCTAGATGGACAATTAGGAGGAAATTGAAACTCAGGGTGGGGGGAGGAAGACAGACAGACTGACTGTAGTAACAGCAGGGAGATTACTCAACACCAGTGGAGTGGCTGGAATTTAACTACGGCAAAGCTACCAGAAGCAGGTACTGTAGAAACAACACCAGCCTCTGCAATGACTGCCACAGCTTCCTGCTGCCTGGCCCTTCCCCGTGAATGGACTTGGGGACTCTTTGCCATATGCACAACCAAAATTGAATGAAAGTGACCGCAACTGGTTCAAATGCAGTGACTGGGGGATGCAATGGATGCTGGTGGTTGGAGTGGTGTGATGGTTTTACTCGGGTGGGCAGCCGAGTTCCACCACAACCGCTCTCTCACTCCCCCTCCTCAAAGAGGAGCGAGGAGAAAATACGATGAAAGGGGCTTAAGGGTTGAGATAAGGACTAGGAGATCGCACAATAATTATCATGACGGGCAAAACAGACTCAGCATAGAGAGAAAGTAAGATTTATTGCTTATTACTAACAAGCTAGAGAAGTGAGAAACAAAGGAAAGAAACCAAAAGCACCTTCCCCCCCCATCCACCCTCTTCCACCTCCTCCCCCCGAGCGGCGCAGGGGAACGGGGGAATGGGGGTTATGGTCAGTCTACAGCACTTCTTCTCTGCCACTCCTTCTCGGTCACTCTTGTCCCCTGTGCTGTGGGGTCCCACCCACAGGATGCAGTCCTTGCCGAACTGATCCGATGTGGGCTGTCCGCAGGCAGCAGCTCTTCAAGAACTGCTCCATATATGGGTCCGTACCACGGGGTCCATCCCTTTGGAGCAAACTGCTCCAACCTGGGTCCCCCACGGGCAGCAGCTCCTGCCGGGTCACCTGCTCCTGCGTGGTCTCCTCTCCACGGGCTGCAGGTCCGGCCCGGAATCTGCTCCGGCAGGGGTCTTCCACAGGCCGCAGTCTCCTTCGGGGCACAGGCTCCACCGTGGTCTCCTCCACGGGCTGCAGCGTGGAACCCTGCTCCACCGTGGTACTCCATGGGCTGCAGGGGGACATCCTGCTTCACCATGGTCCTCACCACAGGCCGCAGGGGACTTCTGCTCCGGCGCCTGGAGCACCTCTCCCCCTCCTTCTTCACTGACCTTGGCGCCTGCAAGGCTGTTTCTCACTCCTCTCACCCTCCCAGCTGCTGAGTGGCGCAGCAGTTTTTTCCCTGTCTTAAATATGCTCTCACAGAGGCGCAAAACAACATCGCTTATTGGCTCAGCTCTGGTCAGCAGTGGGGCCCTTACCAAACATGGGGCAGCTTCTAGATCCTTCTCACAGAAGCCACCCCTATGGCCCCCCTCCTACCAAAACCTTGCCACGTAAACCCACTACAAGTGGGGTTGGTGGTCCAGCATCTCCAGCAAAGGTAGCTCCGAGCTGGTGTCGGGCCAGGGGCTTCCCAGCGATCTGCCTGCTCCCTGGGGTCTCACAGACTTACAGCAGAGCCTGGCTGCCTGCCCACCCAGGAGAAGATTAGGGGAGCACAGAGTTGATATTAAAAGGTCACCCTGCTCTTGAGCTGATGGTTGCCATGACCAAGGATTATGAGGATGACGGGTTTTATGGGGCAACACCGGGAGCAAATGAGCAGGGAGGCAGTTGCCTCCCTGTACTGGGTCTGGCTGGGATGTTAACTTTCCCTGCAGCAGCCCATACAGTGCTGCTCTGCATGGAAATGGGGGAAAGCCTTGCTGGAAAAGCCATTAGCAGGCAGCCTTGGCATCTGCTTTGACAACTGAGCTCCACTGCTGCCTCTGGCTGCATGAGCATCGCTGCACCCTTGTGCCTGATGTGTCCCTCTGCAGAAGGAGGCATGATATGGATTCCTTTGAAAAAGTAGGACGAGCACCTTGACAGAGGTAGGAATTAGGTGTTTTGGACCATGTCTGTCTACAGGCAAGAGTTGGGCTCCCCAGGAGCCAAACTTCCACAGCAGCTGGACTCGCTCTGAGCATGGAGAACATGCAGAGCAATTCAACCAGGTCCCCAAGGAGTTAGCCACCAAAACAGATGGACCTGGACCAAGGCAGTGGGAGAAGGGAAGAGCCATGGGGCTGCACAAGCAGGGACAAGCCCCATGTCTCATGCTGTCACGTCTGGATCACAAAACCCTTCAGAAACGGGCTGAACCCAGATGGCAGAGCCACTGCCCTGCCCTGCGAACTTTATTTGCTCTGGAAATGCCTCGTGGAGTTATACAAAAATAACCTGTGGATTGGCCTGCCCCATGGTGAAGTCAGTGCAGTAAGCAAATTATCTTTCATCAATTTGGCTGTATTTTTAAACATGAACTGTATTGCTAATTTGGGGGGTGTCCCGGCCTGTAGATAAGCTGAGTGCATTTACTGGATGACCTTCCTCCAGCCCCTATAGTTTAAAATAAAATGTATTTATACCAGGTAGCAGGGTTGGCCTCACTTTTCCACCTGGTTTGGGAGAAGAGATCATTAGGAAACCCCACAGCAAGTGGGGGGATGCCAAGGAGACCTGTGAAGGGGCTCAGACAGGACAAGTTTGGGGCACAACCCAAAAGGCTGAGCATGTTCTTCACGTTGGGACCCTCCATGCATGAGGGGCAGGCCAGGGGTGGCACCTGCCCACGCACTACAAGGATGGGCACACCCTCACACATGCCTTGCATGGCAAGGAGTCCTTGAGCTGAAGCTCCTGCCAAGCTTCTGCCAGTAAGGGATGTAGAAAATGCTGTTGGCATACGGCTATCCACTCTTGCACCCAAGTCAAAGTCCTCATCTGGATGCACCTCATGCAATGCTATTGCTTCTTGGCCCAGGCATGGCATCTCCTAAAGACCAGGCTCAAGACAGAAGAGCCCCAAGGAGAGGAGAAAAATCCCTCCTCTGCTCCTCTCCTGCTGTTGGTGGGCAGCAGCATCAAGCAGGACGAGGGGCAGCACTGCATCTTGACCATCGGACCTAAGCCCTTGGTCCAGCACCGACAGCTGCAGCCAAAACCCATCCCTGGGGAGTTTGCCACGCTTTTTAAAGATGAGTCCCAAATAACTCTGCTGGTACAGTCTCCTTCTTTCACAGTGGGCTAATTACAACAGTTTTTGAGTATTTTGAATATCCCTGTGTAACCCATATATTGCTATTTCTAATTCTGCATAACGGGGCTTCTCTTCTCTCTAAGATTAGCCGATTGTTTAGAAAGCTTACCTGGCAATCTGTCCCGAAACAGCCTTGTGGCGAGTGGCAAGGTGCGTGGGAGGATATAGGCAGGTACCTGTCACGGGTGTCTCCCCCAATAGTTTTGAACTTCACCCCTGAACAAGTGCAAAATCCTAAAAACCTGATTAAATGTTTGAGAGTCGTATGCCCTGACCCTGACAATGCCGGAGAACGACAGCTTGCAGCATTGTGCTGTGTCCTGGCTTACTCCTATCAAACACTGTTTAACATCATCCAGCACTTTGAAGAGAGGGAGGAAGTCTCTGAATCTGATGACCAGATAACACGCGCTGTGGCTGACCCAGAGGACCAACCAACTATGGTATCAGTCGCCCCCATAGTCAAGTCAAAACAATGGAAACGAAAGTCAGCTCGCTTAGTAAGGGAAGAAGCCTCTCCTAAGAAGGAGGGAGAAGGGGAAAAGGCAGGCACCTCTAAAGCAGGGCCATCACAAGAACAGCAGGAAGAAGAGATGGAAATCATAAATGAATCAGAAACCACTCGATCCCCATCCCTAAGTGAGTTGCGAGAAATACGAAAGGATTATGGTCGACACCCAGGTGAACACATCCTCACCTGGCTGCTTCGATGCTGGGACACTGGGGCCAGTAGCCAACTATTAGAAGGCAGTGAAGCCAAGCAGCTGGGATCCCTCTCTAGAGAAATGGTAATTGACAAAGGAATTGGGAGAGGGACACAGGTTCTCAGCCTCTGGAGGCGACTCCTGGCAGCTGTGAAAGAAAGGTATCCCAATAAGGAAGACATTGTATATCAAGTCAACAAGTGGGCCACTGTGGACAAAGGTCTCCAGCAACTGAGGGAATTAGCTGTGCTGGAGATGATTTATAGTGATTTGGACAATGCCCAGACAGCTAAAGATCCCGATGAAGTCCAGTGTACAACATCCATGTGGCGTAAATTGGTGCAGAGTGCACCATCATCACATGCCAGTACGCTGGCAATATTTAATTGGGATGAGGGGATGGGACCAACAGTGTATAATGTGTCCTGCCAACTTAAGAAATATGAAGACAATCTCTCTGCTCCAGTACGGGCCAGTGTCTCAGTTGTGGAGAAACTGTCCAAAAGACTTGAGCACCTCATAGAACGAGCATATCCCTCCTCATCCAGACAGAGTGATATCTCAGTTACTAAGAAGCAGTATTTTCCTGCTTGAGAGAGAGAGTACCCAAGATGCACACCACGTGGCACCTTGTGGTTTTATCTGTGTGACCACGGGGAAGATATGAGGAAGTGGGATGGTGTACCTACTTCAACCCTAGCTGCTCAGGTACGTGAACTGAAAGGAAAGACAGCAGCAAGAAGAGGGGCTCCTAAGAAAAATGCTGCTCCAGTTTCTGTTGGGCCGTTCTCCAGAGGCAGTAGAAGAGCTGTTGTTATTTTTGACCCTGATGAAGGGACCTCTGCTTCTCATGTGCAAGAATTAAGTGGCAGACATTCCAACCAGGACTAGAGGGGCCCTGCCTCTGGCCAGGTAGAGGAGAGGGATAACCGGATTTATTGGACTGTGTGGATTCGATGGCCTGGCACATCAGATGCACAGAAGTATAAGGCTTTAGTAGACACCGGTGCACAATGTACTCTAATGCCATAAATCTATAAAGGGACAGAACCCATCTGTATCTCTGGAGTGACAGGAGGATCCCAACAGCTAACTGTATTGGAAGCTGAAGTGAGTCTAACTGGGAATGAGTGGCAAAAGCATCCCATTGTGACTGACCCAGAGGCTCCATGCATCCTTGGCATAGACTACCTCAAGAGAGGGTACTTCAAGGATCCAAAAGGGTACCGGTGGGCTTTTGGCATAGCTGCTTTGAGCACAGAGAAGATTAGGCAGCTGTCTACCCTGCCTGGCCTTTCAAAAGACCCCTCCATTGTAGGATTGCTAAAAGTTGAATAACAGCAGGTACCAATCGCTACCACAATGGTGCACCAACGGCAATATAGCACAAACCGAGACTCACTGATTCCCATCCATGAGTTGGTTCATCAGCTGGAGAGTCAAGGAGTGATCAGCAAGACTCGCTCACCCTTTAACAGTCCCATATGGCCAGTGCGAAAGTCTAATGGTGAGTGGAGGCTAACGGTGGACTATCGCGGCCTGAACGAAGTCACACCACCGCTGAGTGCTGCAGTGCCAGACATGCTAGAACTTCAGTATGAACTAGAGTCAAAGGCAGCCAAGTGGTATGCCACAATTGATATCGCTAATGCATTTTTCTCCATCCCTTTGGCACCAGCATGCAAGCCGCAGTTGGCTTTCACTTGGAGGGGCATCCAATGCACCTGGAATCGACTGCCCCACGGGTGGAAACATAGCTCTACCATTTGCCATGGACTGATCCAGTCTGCACTCGAACAAGGGGGAGCTCCTGAACACCTGCAGTACATTGATGACATCCTCGTGTGGGGCAACACAGCAGAAGAAGTTTATGTGAAAGGGAAAAAAGTAATCCAAATTCTCCTGAAAGCTGGTTTTGCCATTAAACAGAGTAAGGTCAAGGGACCTGCACAGGAAATTCAGTTCCTGGGGGTAAAATGGCAGGATGGACGTCGCCATATTCCAACAGATGTGATCAACAAAATAACGGCAATGTCTCCGCCAACTAGCAAAAAGGAAACGCAAGCTTTCCTAGGCCTTGTGGGATTCTGGAGAATGCATGTTCCAGGCTATAGTCAGCTTGTGAGTCCTCTATATCGAGTGACTCGAAAGAGAAACTATTTTGAGTGGGGCCCCGAGCAACAACAGGCCTTTGAACAACTCAAACAAGAAATAGCTCGTGCAGTAGCCCTTGGGCCTGTCCCTACCGGACCAGCTGTACAAAGCATACTTTACACTGCAGCTGGGGAGCATGGGCTCACCTGGAGCTTCTGGCAGAAAACCCCAGAAGAAACTCGAGGTCGACCTCTGGGTTTCTGGAGCCGGGGCTATTGAGGATCAGAAGCCAATTATGCCCCAACTGAAAAAGAGATACTAACAGCATATGAGGGTGTTCGAGCTGCTTCAGAAGTTGTGGGTACAGAAGCACAGCTCCTCTTGGCACCACGGCTACCTGTGTTGCATTGGATGTTCAAAGGGAAAATCCCCACTACACATCATGCGACTGACGCTACATGGAGTAAGTGGATAGCATTAATTACACAGTGGGCTGGAATGGGAAAACCTAATCGCCCAGGAATCCTGGAAGAAATCATGGACTGGCCAGAAGGCAGAGATTTCGGAGTGCCGACAGAAGAGGTAACCCGTGCTGAAGAGGCACCACCATATAATGAGTTGCCAGAAGACAGAAAGCAGTATGTGTTGTTCACTGACGGATCCTGCCGTGTGGTAGGGAGCCATCGGAAATGGAAAGCTGCTGTGTGGAGTCCCACACGAGGAGTTGTGGAGGCCATGGAAGGGGAAGGCGAGTCAAGTCAGTATGCAGAAGTAAAAGCCATACAGCTAGCCCTGGAGATTGCCAAAAGAGAAAAATGGCCAGTACTGTATCTCTACACTGACTCATGGATGGTGGCAAATGCTCTGTGGGGGTGGCTGCAGCAATGGAAACAGAGCAACTGGCAGCGCAGAGGTAAACCTGTCTGGGCTGCTACCCTGTGGCAAGATATTCCTGCCCGGGTAGAAAACCTGGATGTAAAAGTACATCATGTAGATGCCCACATGCCCAAGAGCCGCGCTACTGAAGAACATCAGAACAACAAAGAGGTGGATCGAGCTTCAAAAATTGAAATGGCTCAGGTGGACCTGGACTGGGGACGTAAGGGCGAGCTATTTGTAGCTCGATAGGCCCATGAAACATCAGGACATCTGGGGAGGGATACCACATATAGATGGGCTCGTGATCGAGGGGTAGACCTGACCATTGAGGCCATCACACAGGTTACCCATGAGTATGAGACCTGTGCTGCAATCAAGAGAGCCATGAAGGTAAAATCTCCCTGGAACAGGGGGAGGTGGCTAGGGTTTCAATATGGTGAGGCCTGGCAGATTGACTACATCGGACCACTCCTACAAACCCGCCAAGGCAAACAGTACATACTCACCATGGTAGAAGCAACAACTGGGTGGCTGGAAACATACGCCGTAAACCATGCCACCGCCCGAAACACTATCTTGGGCCTGGAAAGGCAAGTGCTGTGGCATCATGGTACACCATTGAGTCTGACAATGGAAGTCATTTCCAAAACAATCTTGTCACCTCCTGGGCCAAAAGACATGGTATTGAGTGGGTGTATCACATCCCTTATCACCCACAAGCCTCTGGGAAGGTTGAAAGGTACAATGGACTGTTAAAGACTATGTTAAGAGCATTGGGTGCTGGGACATGGAAACAATGGGACATGAATCTACCAGAGGCCACTTGGCTAGTTAACAACAGGGGGTCTGACAGCCGTGCTGGTCCTGCTGAAACAAAACCCCTACACACGGTAAAGGGAGCTAAAGTCCCCGCAGTGCATGTAGGAAAGTGGATGGGGAAGGCGGTGTGGGTTACTCCTGTCTCGGGAAAAGGCAAACCCATTCGTGGGATTGTCTTTGCCCAAGGACCAGGGTATACCTGGTGGGTAATGCAAAAGGATGGGGATATCAGGTGTGTGCCCCAAGGAGATCTGACTTTGGGAGAAAACTAATCTATAATCTAAGTTATATGTTGTAGGAAGATGCTGCAAGATCAACGACAGGTCAACTTCGCAAGGAACTGGGCAAGTGCAACAAGGTCTTGAGCTAAGCTGGTGCTGGCGTCCAAACATCCAACTCTGCCTGCCCTGAGTGACCACTTTGGCAGATGAAGACTAAATCATCAACAGTTCTTATGGACATTTTCTGAGAAAGACCTATAGAATGTAAAGATGTATCTACCTATCAGTTTGTTAAAGAACAAGGAACAATGGTGATGAGAATATGCCAAAGTATGGGGGACCTGAGAGTGACACAAATGTTATGGAATAAGGGGTGGAAGTTGTACTGGGTCTGGCTGGGATGTTAACTTTCCCTGCAGCAATCCATACAGTGCCACGCTCTGCACTTGTAGCTAGAACAGCAGCGTTATCACACCAGTGTTGTGTCTGCTGCTGAGAAGTGCTGGCACAGTATCAGGACTTTCTCCAACCCTCCTGGGGGGTGGACAAAAAAGTGAGAAAGAAACCTCACCAGGGCAACTGACCTAAACCAACCAAAGGGATATTTCATAACATATGATGTCACACTCAGCAATAAAAGGTGGAAGAAGGAGGAAGAGGGGAGGGGTGGGCTTTCGTTGCGAAAACGTCTGTCCTCCTTGTGAACACCGGCTACATGCATTGAGGCCCTGCTTCAAGGACGTGGCCAGGCATCGCTCATTTGCGGGAAGTAGAGAATAAGTTCTTTCCTCTGCACTTCCACATAGCCTTTACTTGTTTTGTTTTGCTTTTCCCTTTCCCCTTTCCTTTTTTCCCTTTAGTTGAATTGTTCATTAATAATATTTCCTTAATATATATATATTTTCCTTCAATTAAATTATCCTTATCTCAACTTGTGAGTTGTTCTTTCCTTTGCTTCTTCCCCTCCTCATCTGAGGAGGGGGAGTGAGAGAGAGGTTGTGGTGTTCAGCTGCCCAGCATGGTAAAACCACCACAGTCAGCAGCGAGTTAGAGGGCAAAAGTTTACTATGGAATAAAAATGAGAGTTAATTTAAGCATCACCACCTTCTGATGGAAAAACAAACAAACAAACAAAAAAAAAACAAACAAAAAAAACTACACATTTGGGCTTGTTGCTCTGTAAACACAGGGCTCTTCCTCTGGCAGCTTTGCTGTTTTCTCAGTCATTGTCAAGGAGGCAGGAAATACTGAGTCAGAAACACCGCACAAAAAGAAATATATAATGCTTGCGCATTGGCAATCGGCACTATATAAAAAGCTGAGAGAGGCTGCGCTAAATACTTGGTCTTGTTGGCAATGTGCTACAAAAGGTTGGAGCCTTAAAGGGCTGCATGGAATGGGCCTGAGATAAACAAAACGGGTTTGAGGAGCTCCCAGGCATGATGGCAGCAGAGAAGATGTCTGCTCCCTCCCTGAGTCCTTCCATAGAGAGCCATTGTGGCACACCCAGCACCACTGCCTTGTTTCCCTCAGATGTGGGCTGTAATTTAAATAATTCTTGCACTTAGGTCCCAGGTTGGGTCAGGCTCTGGAGCACAGCTTTGCTTTCTGGGGAATACAGCCCAGCTAGGTGTGCTTGGTGTATGCAGAAGGTCAGGAGGCGCTTGGGCCCCACTGCCAAAGCTCCTGTGTTGTCTTCATCCCTGGTGACTGTGGGACACGAGGGGGGGACCGGCAGCTCTTCCACAGGCTCTCTTCCTCTCCTCCAAAAGAAGAGCTCCTGGCCCCTGCCTGTGCCCAAGGACCACACCAAAATCCCACTATGCCATGCCTGCCCAGCACAGACAAAAAGAAAAAGTGGAGCTAACAGCTTCTGAGCAGAGAGCAGGACTTGGCAATAGCAGCACAGGAGACTGAGATTTATTTTCAGTCCTGCATGGGCTCCCATCACCTCTGTACCCTGATTTCTCGGCTGGCAAGTGGGAACAATTTACTCATCTTCCTCTGCACAGCACTTTGGGGTGTGTGACTGAGACATGCAAATTGTAACAATTATTATCACTCCAACAAAGGAGCTATTGACATTTAAAGCAAATAAACCCTTTAAATTACAGATGACACTCTACCCAGCCTTGCAAAGGTCTGGGCTTCACCCAGCCATGAGGCATTTCACTCCCATGAGCTTTCATCACGGCGTTTCCTCAAGCTGGATCCGCAGCTGGGCGAGCGCGCACCCATCTCTTCTTGGGCAGTCCTGGCCACTTTGGCAAGAGCAGCAAATGAAACTGGTGGCCTTCAGCATGGATCTGGCTTCTTCGTTGCCACAGCTCTGTGTTTCTGTCATGTTTTTACACCACCATCTTTCTAAATGTGTATGGCAGTGGTCTCCAAAATGTGCTGCATGGTGAAGGTCTGGGTAACCACCACTGCATGGGCACCTACTGGTGTGAAATGCCGCTGTCCAATTCCACAAGACCAAAGATCCTGCAGCTGTTGGATAGACACATCTTGCAAGGAGGAAACGGCCAGGTTTTGCCTGCTCTTACTGCAGAAATATTGCTTATTCCTCTTGCATGGAATTGGGCAGGAAGGGGAAATGAGGGTCGGAAAACTCCAGGCCCTCCTTAAGGTTTACTGGGAGACGCCAGGCAAGCTCCCAGCATCAGCAACATACAGGAATTTTAAATTTCTTGTTTTTTGGGGTACCTATCCTGAGGCAGAAGATAATCAGAGATTGCAGCCAACAGCAGTGGGGGGTATTACCCATCTGCATACCCAAAATAACCCTGGCATCCCAAAATGAGCAACTGAGGGGTCACTTGAAACCCATGCCCCCTGTCCCTCCACCACCCCTCTGTCTGGTCCCACAGTCGGGACCACCCACCCGGCGTGGGTGTCTCACGACTGCCTCAGTGAGGCTTGCAGGTCCTTGGTTAATTATTAATTCAGTCAAGTTTTACAGCACCCGAGGGGGAGCCTAATAATGGCTTTGCAAACAGAGAAGCGTTGCTGTTAATCTGGTAGTTGCTGGAGATCCTGGAGCACCATCTGGATGGATGCTCTGGGATGGCTCAGGGGGTGAAGAAGCCCCGTCTGGCCACGAGGAACAGCTAACACCATTTAGCAGTTGTCCTGATGTAAAAATCTTCTCTAATGAGCCTCCGAGTGGACACAGTCTGCACAGAGAAGGTAGAGTGGGGAGGAGGCAGCCCAAGTACATCCCACACCTCTCTCCTTTTCTCTCGCAGAGGGAGAAGAACCAGCACTGAGATGAAGATGCCGTGTCCCGAGGGTCAGCGGAGCACACGGTTCAACTACACAGCATCCCATTTCGGCCACAAGACATTAGCATCCTGACAGTCACAAAGCCTCATACCTCGTTACTGCAGGCGCATTTCTTCAGCCAATTTTCAAGTGGGATAACGCCAAGAGCACAAATGCTCTGAAAATAGATAGAGAAGAGGTGGTGGCATGCTGGGCACCCCGATTGCTTCACCAGAGGGTGTTGCCCAACCCGTCCTCCAGTGGTACCCAGGTGACAGAGCTGTCTTCCTCGTTACTTAATTTTCACTGTTCCCCTTCCTACCCAGCCCCTCTCTGGGTTAAGGCTGGGTTCACAGACACCAGTGGGGTGCTAGCTCAGCTGGCTAACAGCTATTTGTCACTGCTGCTGAAAGCCCTGCTTCTCCCATGAGCCTGGACCTGGCTGGAACAGCTCATCTTCCTAAGGAAGGTCTCAGTAATGCTGAGACACACAAATTAATTGACTCGCTGGGTGGTCATCTGAGCAGCCGGGGCACCCGTTTGACCCAACCCTGCAGGACACCCCACGGCAATGCCCGGTGGAGGCAGCTTCTGCTTCTCAGGCTTGCTCCCCTGGAATATTTCAGAAGAGCTTTGCCACACATCTCAGTCCTGCTGCTGCAGAAGCCCTGGGGCAGATCCTTGCCTGTCCCAGGAACCACAGCAGTGCTGGTCCCCACCACTCCATGGAAAAAAATGAACGTAACTCCCCCAAACAAGCATATATGGACTGTTTTAAATTGCTGTTACAGGGGTGGATGGTTCGATGGGACTCCTCCAGCCCTCCTCTGTGCTGGGGTGAAGTTGGAGCCCCAACACCATTCCTGGCATCTACTCAGGGGCCACTTCTGTGCCTGAAAAAACACCCATGAAGGTGGGTTGTTTTTTTTTTTTTTTTGGTCCAGCTGGAGCTTGTCAGCAGGCTGCATTCTTATTTTAAGCTCCACAGGTGTGATGTAGCCCCTTGATAATGCAGAGGTGCCAAGGAGTCTATGAGGACAGGCCAAGCCTGCAAAGAGAGCCATGAATGCTGCCAACGCTGTTGAGGGGGCAGGTGCGGGTGGGTGGCGGGGGCTCCTTCCCCACCACTCTGCTGTTTTGAGGCTTTTGGGACTTTCCACCTTATGGATGCAACCAAAGCCTGAGCTAACCTCGTGGCATGACGCCGTGAGCACGGTGTCATGAGCAGCCTCCATCACATTCAGCAAACTGAGAGGCTCGGGCAGTTTGTGCCCCTGCTCACAAACCCCAAAAACCTCTTCAGGTGCAAGGGCCCAGGATCTCTGAACGTCCCCGTTCTCCCCAAGCACCACCTCACCCAGCAAACTGCCATGTGTCAGCACAACAGGGGTACACAAACTGCACAAAATCTGTGCCATAAAAATAATTAAAAAAAAAATGCAGAAAGGCTTGGGAGCCCACAGGCAGCTGGCCAGCTTGGTCCAAGGATGGGATTTTCTACCTGTCTGCCCAGAGCCTGAACCGCACGGTGAGGAGGGAAGCAGAGGGGATGGGGTTAACAGGCTCCCAGCTGGAGATATTAGAGGCACCCAGAGTTTGTGTAAAGTTTCATTCCGGGACCCTTTTCTAAATTCTTTTAGTCATGGGAGAAAATGCTCCAACTGTTTAGTATGCAGGGAGGCAGTGGCTCTGGCCCAGCATGTGGATATTGCTGAGCAAACGCTCTGGGACCGACAACCCCCTTATCTCTGCTATCCACTTTTCACCCATCTCTCACCACCACGGCCAAGGGCACGGGCACGGACCTGTGGTACCAGCACTGGTGTCCTGCTGGTGAGGCTGCTCGGGGCTCCCTGTGACAGGGACAAGCTGCATCTGACAGCCCCGGCCCCGAGCTGAAGTACCAGTCTGCTAAAAAGCGTCGCCATCCAGCTCTGTTTACACAAAAGATCACAGAAAATCTTTCTTTGGGGGTAATGTTTACAAATCCAATGAAGCCAGAGAGCTTCTACTATAAAAAATATTGTTTTGACTAACAATTTTTTTAAAGGATGTAAAAGAATCTGCTCTGCTTGCCCCCTGAAGATGTACGTACCCTACATGCATTGCAAGCTGCCATGCTTATGGAAAGAACTGGGCTGAAAAGCTGCAGAAAACATGAACTGCAAACCCCTTGGTCCCTCCAAACTTTCTGTCTTTATAGACACACTCATGATTACCACGGCACATTCTGTGTAATACACAGCATCCCGGTGGAGCCTTTGTATAAGACAGCAGATGGCAGGGGCTGGGATATAGAGACGCAGGACAGCACACCTCATCCCTAGGAGCAAAGCACAAGTGGCAGGTTTTGTCTCCCCAGCCTGGCACTATTTCCTTACCACTGTGGCTTTGCGCTCTGTATCCAATTTCACTTCCTGGTGCTCCTGGACTGGAGGCGATATCTCTGCACTGGGTTTCCAGCGCTGTTCCAAATGCTCCTCCCACCCCCTTATTAACAAAATAATGTGCAGAGAAAGTGTAATAAAAAAAAAATTGCTACATTTCACACCGGTGACAGGCCTCATTTGCTGGCCAGGTGTGGGACACAACCTGGAACACCTCTACTATATCTCATCCCTCACCTGCACACACTGCACACCTGGTCCCACAGTCACTGCTGCTGGAGTGAAAAACAACCCCAGGAAGTCCCCTGTATTACTGCATGCACAGCACCCTGTCCTGGCCGCCCATGGCCATGCCTATGGGAGATATGGCTGAGACCTGTGGGGTCTGCCAGCTGAGCGCATCCCCCTGCACTCCTGCTCATGGGGAGATGCTCTGGCCCTCCAGCTGAGCAGAGATGTCTCAGGAGCTGGGAGGTGCAATGGAGAGAAACTGTGCTGCTGCTGCCACCGAGAGCACTGACATAAACCACCGACATAATCCCTGCAAAGGCAGGGATGGGCCAGGCACAGGACATCCCATTTCACTCAGTTCCTACGAAAGAAAAAAGAAGTGCTGCCCCCTTCAGCATCCTTCTCCCCAAGCCCGAGTGCCAGGCTGACGCTGGCACCTGCGTATGCTCTGGCCTTGGCAGGGATGGCTCCAGCTCCAGCACCTGCTCCCATGCTGCGTTCCCTCTGCAAAGCGCGTAGCTCACCCCCAGGAGAGAACTGAGGACAAATGGCCGGGGCGGTCGTTTGACACATGTTTAAGGCAATATAGCACTGGTGTTGCTGTGCTACAGCCCACGGGTTCGGGGCTGTGGGGTTTGCAGGGGTGTCAGCTTGGGCGTGCAGAAGGAGCTGGCAAGCTTGAGTCCCCGCAGGCCATCTGGGCTTGCACAGGCATTTGACCTCGACTTGCTGCAAGCCTGCTCTTGCAAGGCAGGACTGGGGGGCTGCAAGGTGACCCCAGGTAGGGCAATGCCTCGCGGGGTGCTCACCCTGAGCCTCCATCCTGGGGGTGCAGAGCCACTGCCGCTAGCTTGGAGCCACCTCCCAAGCTTGCTCCTGTTTTCTGTGTCCCCACTTTGTGGATGGGGGTTCAAAATGGGCACCAGGAGCAGGGATTTCCCAACCCCGCAGCTGTCAACATCCTAACCCCCGTCTCAGCGTGACTGCAACAGCCTGACCCAGATTTACATGGGCAGCAGATGGGCTGGCAGGCTGGTACATTAACGCTGGCTGAGTCCCGGGGCTGGCAAACCACGCTGCCGCGTCCCAGGGACGGATTTGAGCCTTTCGAGAGACAATGGGTCCTCCCTGCAGCAGAGCAGGCGAGCCGATGCCAGCTTTTTAAAACTCCATCCAGCCTGGTCAAACAGAGGGAGAGAGACCCTCGTGAATTTGCTTTAATCAAATTGATTTTGAGGCTTTTCCCCACCTCTCCTGAGAAAGCATGCAGGCTGGGGGTACCCTCTCAGCCCTGAGCATCCTCACCCCCTAGAAATGACTGGGAGCAGCCTGGGGGCTCTTCTGGAGGGCAGTGGCTGCCTGGATCCGGCTGGGGCTGCAGGCAGCCTGCATAGTCTGCAGTCTCCACCTAGAGCCCGGCAGAGCCCCTGCTCAGCGCTGCATCCCTGCATGGGTCCATCTGCACCACAGGGCTGGTGGGGCCTAGCCCCTGTCTTGGCCCTTGGTCCCTCCAGGGTGACGAAGAGCCAGAAGGAAGCACGTGCAATGTATTTATGGAGCAAAGGAGGCCATTGCTATTTTTTAACCATATGCCTGAGCAGTGCAAGATAAAATCTTTCCAGCGCAGTGAATTTGAGCTATTCTTTAAACTCTTACAGCTTTTTTCTGCAACTTAGTCCCGCTTTCCAATCAGTCTCTCAAATGGTAAACTGCCTGGTGCCCTGCTACCCAAAACTGAACACCTTCCCTGTGCAGAAGCATCAGTGGGACGGACTGCAGCCCCTGATGCTTGGTGCCTGGGGGCTCCTGTTCACTTCCCTGCTTCCCCAAAGGCTATTTGTTGCCTTTTTCTTGCATGCCACTAAACACCCACATCCCAGTCCTCACTTCACCATCTTCGGTGTCTTTATCCTCCCAACCCAAAAAAGTGCTCCCATCACTAAGAGGTTAAGTCATTGGCTCAAATAAACAGGGAGCCTGAAGGAGAGGAGGGATTTCAGCTCTCTCTTCCCAGATCCTTGTGCTCAGCATGGTAAATGCTTCCCTTTGCACCCTGATTTATTGAAAGGAATCAATCAGAATCAGAATCATCTAGGTTGGAAAAGACCTTCAAGATCACCAAGTCCAACCATCAACTGTCAGTCGATTCTCCAGTACCTAATGCCTCAACATTTCTATCCCAATAAAGGATTCAAGCTAAATGTTACTCGTCTGTCCTCTGCCTGGGCTGACAGCAACAGGTTTATGAGCTTTGCAGCCTTCCCAGCTAAATTCCTCCAGAAGCAGCTACCCTGAACATCTCAAATCCAGCTCAGTCCACCAAAACACAGATGTGACCAGTGACAAAACCCACAGGGTTGAAGTCAAGTATTTAAAACCAGAGAGAAGTACAGCATCAAACCACGGAAATGTCATTTTTCGGGCATCAGAGGATTGCACTAATATGACTAATTTGAATGTCTCAGAACAAACTTCTGCATTTGAGCAAGCACCAGGCTGATGAGCATGGAGGAAACCCTGCGTGGGTATACAAGAGGGTATGTAAAAGAGGATGCAATAGAGTATGTAACTGGGTGTGCACATCCCACAGCCCAAACCAGGGTATGCAACTGGGTACATAATTAGATATGCAACTGGGTATTTAATTAGGTATGCAGTTGGGTATGTAATGAGGTATGTAATAGGGTATACAGTAGGGCATGCAATGGAAATAGTCCTGGCCACTGGCACCAAGGCATCTCCAAAGACGAGGACACACCAGGCTTCGCCTCTGTCTGGGGTGCACGTGTGAGTCCTGCAAGGGGCTGTGCTGGGCTCTGTGCAGGGATGTGCCTTTAGTTTCTTCTTCTTTTTTTCTTTTTTTTTCTTTTTTTTTAAATTATTTTTAAGAAGGTATCAGCCTTCTGTTTGATGTGTTGCTGGCTGCGGTTGCTAAGGGGAGCAGTGTACAATTACAGCCCCAGTGATGTCCTCTCTAATAATATACTTCGTTATGCATAGCTCAGATGCAGACACATCCAGGCTATAAAGAGCACGGAGATTTGAACAGAGGAATACTCCAACTTATGTTACATACAAAGGGTCTGTGGCATGTTGCTCAACACCTCCCCGCTGCAGAAAAAAGCACTGCGGCCAGCAGAAGCCATCGACTGAAACTATGACAAGCAAAAATCTCTTGCAGGAGGCCTCCTTGTGATTTAATATTTGCAAAGGGATTTGTAGAGGGGCAAAGAAATCATGCACATATCCACCCCGACATTTCTCATGCCCCTCTCCCTCCAAGGTCACCAGTTCAGCTGTGTCCATCCTGGGGGCTCGTGCAGCCCAAAATCACCCCTCATACTACAGCGGTACATACATCAAGGGACCCATACGTGAAAGAACTACGGTTTGTTTTTGGACCTGGAGAAACAGAGTTTGTAGCTATGGTTTGGGTGGAAAGGAGGAGGAAAGGAGGACAATTGCCCCCAAGAGGAAAGCACAAAGGCAACTGGTGCTGTTTTGCACCAGTCTGCTGCAGCTAATGGTTTCCTGGTGAGTGTCTGTAGTCAGATTAAGTGTCTCAGACTGAACACCAAGAAACAAACTCAATGAGGAGAAATTCAAAACCCCAGCACCGAGCCTAGGGCCAGCAGCATCTCCCCAAGGCTGATCAGCCTGCCCCACAGCTGCCCTCCCTGCCTTTCCTCCAGCATCCCAGGTTCCCAGCATCCAGCTTCAACAGCAAGGCTGAAATCTGGGACCGAAACATGAAGAGACAGAAGAATTCAAACCAGGGTTTTCCTGACCCCAATCCCCTCGTTTCAGGCCAGGACAGCTGCGCGTCTTTTGCACATGGAGCTGCTCCGTTCCCAGCCGCAGCCGCAAGCTCTGTGAGGGCACATGCTGCCCGGGGAGATGCTCTTTAGCAGAGCTGTCTGCAGGGAGGGGATGACATGACAGCATTCCTGCACCACAGCACTGGCATCTGTTTTGAGATCAAAACCAGTGCCGTGAAATAAGCTGCGAACATGTGCAGCCCCCGGGAGCAACCAGTGCAAGTACACCTCCAACGCAGGTGTTTGTCAACAGCTGAAAATATAAGAGGAACCAGGTTAAAAAGACAGTTTGTTCAGCAGCGCCTAAGGGAAATGCTCCACCCTGCATCTGGGGCTGAGTTGCTGCAATTCGCAGGCGTTTTGCTCCTAGAGAGGGACAAACAAGTCTGCTCAGCCCCTTCAAAACAGGAGCATCTGCCGGCGCCATCTGGGGGGGTGAGTGGCTCTGCCCCAGCCAGGGGGATCACCGGGGGGGGGGGGCATGGTGATCCTGATTTATCACACCTCAGCGGAGTAATTCCCCAGCTCGACGGTGCCCAGCGAGCCGAGCTCCTTAGGTCCAGGGATTGGATTAGTCTGAAAGGTGCTGCAGAGACACAAATCCAGCTCCAGAGCAAGAGTTTTATTAGAGTTTTTTAATTAATGGGAAATTATCTGGAAATGGCTGTTGGAAAACATCTGCCTGATGGTGGAGAGGTCAGGACTGGAGCTGGGCAATGTTAGATTTTCCCTGATGCAGCCAACCCCCCTGTTTCACAGCTGTGACAAGTCTTCTGCACTCTGTACATGTGTCTGTCTCCTGCCAGGGCTATCAAGCCCAAATGTGCCACAAAAAATGCTGTTTTGGGGCTGATCAAAGTATTTCATAAATCAGTGTGAATGCGTCTGATTATTTTGGTTGGAAAAATAAACTGTGTTTGGAGAAAGTCAAAATGCTTCACTCCCAGAAATGTTAAATTATTTAATTTCACCTAACGTTGTGCTTTTCATGACCTCTTGTCCCACCAGGATATTTTTAAAAGATGTACAGTTTTGAGTGGAGCAACCCCTTTGGCATTCCTCTGTGCTGTTGCACATGAAAGCAGTTACCTGCACATCCTGCTCACTCTTTGCATTTGATTTCTTTGCAGCTTTCCAAAGCAGATGTCGTGCTCCCTCCCCATGCACCGAGCAGAGTGAAGCTGGTTACACGTTCCTGGGAAGCACTTAGGGATTATCTGGAGAAATGAGATGTATTATTTATCCTGCACTCCAGCCATGAAGAGCTGAATGTGAATCCATTCATTACTGCCCATGATGCTGCACCATAAATCATCTCACTGGGTCTGATGGTAGGGGTGGCGGTGCTGTGACAAGAGGGCAAGTTGGAAGGGTCCTCCCTAGCCCAGCGGGGCTGCCATCCTCCTCTCCTTTTGGGTAATGTCCTGCTGCTTCTGGCCATCGCTGCTGGACCCTGCTTTAGCTCTGCTCTTTCTATCTTTTTTATATTGCTCAGCCAAACCCATCTGCTGTGTCCAGGTCAATAAAAGCAACGTGGAGTTATTCTAGCTTACAATAAATATTGATTTTCATTATTTTATTTTGTTTCTTCTTTGCCTGTTTCCCTTGTTGCTGAATGTCACCATCATCCAAAACCAAAGAACAACACAGGCTCACCCCGGCACAGCTGCTGTAACAGCCTGCTGAGCAGCTCCTGGCTGTTTCAGTTGCAGTAAATGATGAAAGCAAGGTGACACCGGATTTCAGGTCTGCTTTGTGACTTACGACACCTTGCTAGGGGGGTACCTCCTCCCAGCCATCCCTGGGGAAAGCAGGGGTTCAGCCACAGCTGCACTCAGCTTACTGAAAATAAATAAATAAATAAAATCCCTGATCTTGGTTGGGATTAGTGGTAACAGAAATGTGCACATTTCTCCTTGTAGGCTTTTTCCAACGCTTTAATGCACAGGGCTAGCCTCTCTGTGCTGTGCGTGGCAGCACACTGAGATACACAGACAGTAATGATCCCACTTGTTCCTGAAGATGCAAGGAGAAATTCCTGGTAACCCTGCCAGGGAACACTGTGACAAACGGGTCACCAGAACTCATCCCTGTTCGGTGATTTCATCTTTACAGAAGGCCAACACCTGAACTTGCTGTCTTCTCCTGCCGCGCACAACTTTGCTCAGCTCTGGTGCAGACACCGGGATATTCCCTGGGAACCTATTTTTTAAAACCTATCTTTGGGGCAAAATTATTTCTGCAGCAGGGTGATTATGTGACTTATGTGCAGTTCTGTTGGTGGTTGAACTGCCTAAGTCATGCAATCCGTGTATCAGTTGTAGAGACTTAAAAACCTCTAATCTCAGGAAAAGGAAAATAACCTGACATTAAAAAGCACTACTATTTAAAAAATGACAAGTGTATTGGGCAGTTATGCGTTGCTTAGCCATAAAACTCAACTTAAGAAGCCCTCCTCCACCATGGCCAAAGGAAATAAAAAAGATGGATGGTTTCCTTGAGTGTCTGGTGGCCACAGAGCTCCCTGTCCACAGATGCTCTGGCTGTCAGGTGAGAAAGGACTCATCCTGCCCACCTCTGTGCATCCTAGGGCAGTGCTGCATGCCCACACTCTCCTGCTTCCGTGCCCACGACCATCCCCAGCTGCCTCTCAAGGGCTTGGCTGCAAAGATGCTTGAGAAATGCTATTCTCACTTAACTACAATGAATTCAGGGATGGATTCACCCAGAGGATGCTGGTCACTGCACACAGCAGCCACCTGTCGGGGACGAGCCAGTGCCAGGAACCATGTGCCTTGGCTGCACTCTTGTCTTGCACCAAGGTCATGTTTTCCTCCTTAAAAATAGCTTTATTTCCCTTAAAAGGAGATAATATCTTGATTTAAAGCCAATGAAAATGGGAGGAGCAGCCCAGTGACTTGTCTGATCCCCACTTTAAAACTGCTTTGCAGGGAGCAGGAGAAATGGTGGGCACGGCTGCTGTGCCCCAAACACCAGGACATACCTGGTAAGCAACATTTGGGATGCTTGGATGCCCTAAATGACACCCCCATTAGCTGGATCTGCTCCTCAGTCTGGGTTCAGGGCATTGAAGCCTTGGTTGGTTCAGGACAAAGACACAAGGGCTGGTGGGAAGGACAACTCCAGCCCCACCAGCAGGCTGGGACTTTTGATGAGCTGCCCCTGGCCAGGAGAGCCCCGAGGAGTTGTTGCTCCAGTGGTGACACATGGAAATGTCTTCACCCCTTCTCAGCTCATCCAGCACCACAGCTCCCAGCAGCTCCATGGGGTGGGCACTGGCTCTGCTCACCCTGACAGCCCTGCAGGAAACAGTCCTCCCTGCAGGGAACAGTCCTCCCTGTATGCCTTTGCATCTCGCTAGGCTTTGCTTCCAGCAGATTAAATCCCTCCCAGTTGCTTACGAGTGAAAAGCATTTGTATCCGCCTTTTCCCTCTCTTAGTTTTACATATCTTGTTTTGGCCTTCGCAGACTTCTGGAGAGAGCCTTTAACATTGGTCTTCACAAGAGGATGCAAACTCCTGTAATTTGGGCTCTGATCTGAGACGAGAGAACCTGGGCTCAGACCTTGCACCACTGTGGGTTGTTGCACAAGTGGCCTCACCTGGAGTGCTCAGTCTCTCCACATCATCCCTCACCTACTGTAAAGCAGAGGGAAAACCCTCACCCCTCTTGGAATCACAGAATCACAGAAAGTCTAGGTTGGAAGAGACCTACAAGATCGCCGAGTCCAACCTCTGACCTAACACTAACAAATCATCCCCTAAACCATATCCCTAAGCTCTACATCTAAATGTCTTTTAAAGACCTCCAGGGATGGTGACTCAACCACTTCCCTGGGCAGCCTATTCCAGTGCCTAACAACCCTTTCTGTAAAGAAGTTCTTCCTAATATCCAATCTAAACCTCCCCCGGCGCAACTTTAGCCCATTCCCCCTCGTCCTGTCACCAGGCACGTGGGAGAATAGACCAACCACCACCTCGCTACAGCCTCCTTTCAGGTACCTGTAGAGTGCGATAAGGTCGCCCCTGAGCCTCCTCTTCTCCAGGCTAAATAGTCCCAGTTCCCTCAGCCGCTCCTCATAAGACTTGTTCTCCAGACCCTTCACCAGCTTCGTAGCCCTTCTCTGGACTCGCTCAAGCACCTCCATGTCCTTCTGGTAGTGAGGGGCCCAAAACTGAACACAGTACTCGAGGTGCGGCCTCACCAGAGCCGAGTACAGGGGGACAATCACATCCCTGGACCTGCTGGCCACGCTGTTTCTTATGCAAGCCAGGATGCTGTTAGCCTTCTTGGCCGCCTGAGCACACTGCTGGCTCATAGTCAGCCAACTGTCAACCAATACTCCCAGGTCCTTCTCTGACAGGCAGCTTTCTATCCACACATCTCCCAGCCTGTAGCTCTGCTTGGGGTTGTTGTGCCCCAGGTGCAGGACCCGGCACTTGGCCTTGTTGAACTTCATACCGCTGGCCTCGGCCCATCGGTGCAGCCTATCCAGATCATCTTGCAGAGCCTTCCTACCCTCGAGCAGGTCGACACATGCACCTAACTTGGTGTCGTCTGCAAACTTACTGAGGGTGCACTCGATCCCCTCATCCAGATCATCGATGAAGATGTTAAAGAGGACTGGTTCCAGTACCGAGCCCTGGGGGACTCCACTAGTGACCGGCCTCCAACTGGATTTGACTCCATTCACTAAGACTCTCTGGGCCCGGCCATCCAGCCAGTTCTTAACCCAACGAAGTGTGCGCCAGTCCAAGCCATGGGCAGCCAGTTTCCTGAGGAGAATGCTGTGGGGAACGGTGTCAAATGCCTTACTGAAGTCAAGGTAGACCACATCCACAGCCTTTCCCTCATCCACTAAACGTGTCACCTTGTCATAGAAGGAGATAGGGTTCGTCATGCAGGACCTACCCTTCATAAACCCATGCTGACTAGGCCTGATCGCCTGCTTGCCCTGCAACTGCCGCATGATGACACCCAGGATAATCTGCTCCATGAGCTTCCCTGGCACTGATGTTAAACTAACAGGCCTGTAGTTCCCCGAGTCTACCCTCCGGCCCTTCTTGTAGATGGGCGTCACGTTTGCTAGCTGCCAGTCAATTGGGACCTTCCCCGATAGCCAGGACTGCCGATAAATGATGGAAAGCAGCTTGGACAGCTCTTCCGCCAGTTCTCGCAGTACCCTCGGGTGGATCCCATCCGGCCCCATCGACTTGCGTACATCCAAGTGCTGTAGCAGGTCGCCAACCATCTCCTCGTTTATTGTGGGGGCCACATTCTGCTCCCCATCCCCTTCCACCAGCTCAGGGTACTGGGCGTCCAGAGAACAACTGGTTTTGCTGCTAAAGACTGAGGCAAAGAAGGCGTTAAGCACCTCGGCTTTATCCTCATCTCTGGTAACTAAGTTTCCCCCTGCATCCAGTAAAGGGTGGAGATTCCCCTTAGTCCTCCTTTTGGTATTGATGTATTTATAAAAACGTTTTTTGTTGTCTTTAACAGCAGTAGCCAGATTGAGCTCCAGATGAGCTTTGGCCTTTCTAATTTTGTCCCTGCACCGCCTCGCAACATCCTTGTAGTCCCCTTGAGTGGCCCGCCCTCTTTTCCAAAGATTATAAACCCTCTTTTTTCTCCTAAGCTCGAGCCACAACTCTCTATTCAGCCAGGCCGGTCTTCTTCCACGCCGGCTCGTCTTTGGGCATGTGGGGACAGACTGCTCCTGAGCCATTAGGATTTCTTTCTTGAAGAGCGCCCAGCCTTCCTGGGCTCCTCTGTCCTTCAGAACCACCTCCCAAGGGACTCTGCCAACCAGCGTCCTGAACAGCTCAAAGTCAGCCCTCTGGAAGTCCAAGACAGAGGTTTTACTGGTCCCCTTCCTGACTTCGCCAAGTATCGAGAACTCTACCATTTTGTGGTCACTCTGCCCAAGACAGCCCCTGACCACCACATCTCCCACCAGTCCTTCTCTGTTAGTGAACAGAAGGTCTAGCGGGGCACCTCCCCTGGTAGGCTCACCAACCAGCTGGGTCAGCAAGTTATCTTCCACGCTCTCCAGAAACCTCCTGGACTGCTTTCTCTGGGCTGTGTTGTGCTTCCAGGATATGTCTGGGAAGTTAAAGTCCCCCACAAGAACAAGCGCTGATGATTTCGCAACCTCTGTCAGCTGTCTGTAGAACTCCTCATCCGTCTCCTCATCCTGGTTTGGCGGTCTATAACAGACCCCCATCAGGATGCTTGCCTTGTTGGCCTCTCCGCTGATCCTAACCCATAGCGACTCCACCTTGTCATTGCCAGCCTCAAGTTCAACGACATCAAAACACTCTCTAATATAGAGAGCCACTCCACCACCCCTTCCATGCTGCCTGTCCCTTCTGAAGAGCTTATAGCCAGACATGGCAGCACTCCAGTCATGAGAGTGGTCCCACCACATTTCCGTGATGGCAACCAAGTCATAGCCCGCGTGCTGCACAATGGCTTCCAGCTCCTCCTGCTTGTTGCCCATGCTGCGTGCATTAGTGTAGATGCACTTCAGCTGAGCCTTTGCCTTCTCCCCCAGCCTAGCCACTGTTCCCCCTGGCACACCTCCAACAGGCTTTGTTTCTTCCCCATCCCCCTTCTTACCTAGTTTAAAGCCCTCTCAATGAGCCCTGCCAGCTCCTGGGCCAGGATCCGTTTTCCCCTTGGGGACAGCTGGGACCCGTCTGCGGCCATCAGGCCGGGTGCCAAGTAAAGTGCCCCGTGGTCGAAAAACCCAAAACCTCTGTGTTGGCACCAGCCTCTAAGCCATGTGTTTATCATGTGGGCTTTGCGTGTCCTCTCTGAATCCCTCCCTGCTGCTGTAGGAATGGACGAAAACACCACCTGTACTCCCGCTCCATCCACTAACCATCCCAGCCCCCTGAAGTCCCGTTTGATAGCCTTCAGGCTTCTCTCGTCAGTGTTATCACTGCCAGCCTGGACTATCAGTAGTGGGTAGTAATCAGAGGGGCAAACCACGCTGGGAAGCTTTCTGGCAACATCCCTGACCCTGGCCCCAGGGGGGCAGCAGACCTCCCTATGGGTAGGGCAGTCACATCTCCTCGGATTTATGTGCAAGTCAGATCCAGGTGGGCTTTCTAAACCCCTCTCTACCATTCTGGCTACATCCTGGTTTCCTCCAAACTCCTGCCCTTGCAGCCTGCACGCCTGTTCTTTGTAGTCATGTAGTATCTCCCTGCTATGACATCACGTGAAACTGCAGATACTCCTCTCATCACCTTTGTCCCTTCCCTCCCCATCCTCAGTCCTTCCAGCAGCTACAGTCGCAAAAGCAAGAGCAGGTGCTCAAATGAAAATATCAAGAGATTCGAGAAGAAATACAAGCTGGCTTTTGTGAGGCTTGTTTATGAAGCCACATCAGCTTGTGTCAATGGAAACAGAAAAAATAACAGCTGAGCACACTGGTTGCAGGACCCAGAATTACTGCAAACGAGGGAAACCAAGGCAGAGGGAGATGGAAAGACCTGCCCAAGGTAAAAGACTGATGACTAGCACAGCAAACTTAAGAGCCCTGAATCTGGTAGACAACCAAACCTACCAGACAACTGGCTATCAGCTTTCATCTCATTTCCATATGAAAATCCATTGCCAGAAACATTTTCCTTAAAATATGCATTTCTAGGACAAGCTTCCATTTCTGGAAAAAAATAAATCCCACTGTCCCCAGTGAGCACTGCTGTTCTGGATGCTGCTGCCCACAGACAGCAACGTCGGTGGAGGTGGTAGAAGATGACAGCTTCTTCCCTCCCATCCCTGTAAATATAACTGGCAGCCCTTTGCCTACTGATCGGACATGAGAAGGTATCTGGAGGGCAAGAAGACATCTCCTTCCAACACCTCCTCCACAGCAGGATCAGAAGCATGAGTGGCTGCCACACGCCACTTGCCCAAAAGCTGTGTTTGGCCCCTACCAGGTACACACAGGCACAGCAAGGAGGGCAGGCAGGTGTGCCAAAAGAACGGCACAATTCTGAATATCGAGCATGTGTGGAGAACCGTCACAGAGAAAACAAGAGCTACTTGTATGCACATGCTGCAGATGAGCTGTGTGTGTGAGCAAGTGGCCAAACAGAAATGCAAATTAAAGTGAAGATGCAAATTTGTGCTTTCATCTCTGCACACCCTGTCTCCAGAGAGGCAGAAAGATGGAGAGATGTCTATATGACACCCTCTCCAGAAAGCATACTCCCACCTCAACTTTGCTGTCGCTGATGGTTTTTGAACAACCAACCAGTGCTGCCTATACTACTAAGCAAGTCACTCAAAATAATTAGCAAATACACAAATCATTAATGTCCAGGTTGCAATGAGAAACCAGGAGCAAGCCCTTCCACCAGGTGATGCGGCCAACAGCCTTCCCAGGGACCATAACTTAATGTGATACCCATGGTGTGGAGAGGTGTGGGGAAAACAGCAAGAGAGCCCAAAAGAGCAGCAACGAGCCTTCACTTTAAGTGCCAAGCTCACTTCTCTTCATGTCATGAGGATGCTACCACAAGCAACCCCCTCCTTTCACAGATGGGCCCTGCCGTGACATACTGTATTTCCACGTACAGCTCCTGAAATTGGAATGAAGAGCAACTGGATCATGCCTGTGGTGTAACAATGTCTACAGTAACTATTAAAGGTGGGCACAAATGAAATGCAGAAACACTTCTCATTACCTGGGCTTAAAAGGAATTTGGTAAAAGCTCAGCTCCTGCCCAAATGCATGGTAAGACCTGGCGGGGTGAAGCTGCAAGTGCCTAACCAAATAATTTCATCTAATTACCTGCAACATGTTGAGGAGCAGACTCCGGAATTTGGTTCCTTCCACCATAAAGAGGGCCATTTTGTCACAGAGTTTGGCTGCTGTGGAAGCAAAGCTGCGGTCTGTCACTGCTTTCTGGTAGATAGTCTTAACTATCTCCCCCAGCATCTCCTCAGAGTTGGTGGAGTTCTGGGCCTCCTCCATGAAGGTGGTGAGCTTGGAGTCAACATCACTGCTGTTGTTCCTCATGCTGTTAAGGATTTCAATTAATTTGTCCATTTTGTTCTTTTCAGGATTGGTGGTTTCAACCGTGACTTCGTCCTGGTCCGTGAAAAGGGAAAGACAAGGTGTCTGTTACACAAGGAGAAAACAGATGCATCAGCCCTTGTCCTTCCACAAACAGGAAAGGGGGAAAGGGGACTGGGGAGACATATAAACAGACCTAGAAAAATCAGAGCATCCTCTAGAGGTACAATGGTCTCATTTCAGCATTGAAAGCCACAAGTGCATGAGTCCTGACCCAGAAATCTTCTGTTTCCCCATTTCCCGCAGTATGCAATCCCAGAGTCTTCCTCCTCAGCTCAGGGAGAAGATGTGCTTGAGGGTTCTGAGCCAGGATGCCAAGGTCAGATCACCCCGACTGCCTTCACAGTCTCAGACAGGTTTCTGGCCATGTCTGCTCAGCTTCCCGTCTGGAACATGGTAATAATGGTCATTTTTTTGCCTCTATTTTGAAAGTGCATTCTTGTTTGCAAAATGCTCACATAGCAATCCCACAAAAATATCTCAATTTTAATGTATATTTAATGATTTAAATTGGGATCAAAGATGTCACATGTTCCAGGCATTAGAAAAACTCTTAACTTTTCCATCTCTTGACTGTTACACATTTTACTTCATGTCATTACCACAGAACTAAGTTACTGCTTCTTTTTAACATTTAATTAAGCATTTGTCCCTTCCTCCACAGAAAGCATCCTGCTTGCTCTGGTCTGCTCCCTTCACCTCCCATGGTTCAATCTTAAAACAGCTTATACCATACAAACCTGTAGCAATTGTTTGGACAACTGCAACACCAGCCGGCAGGAGCTATCGGGAGACCAGCAGGGTTAACTACACACATCCCAGAGTGGGTGCTTATGTGATGTGTTTCTTACCAGATTATAAAGTTGCAGGGCAGACACTGAAGTGAACACTCTGAAAGTTTCTGCTATACTTCCATTGCTTTAAATAACAAAACTATCTAACAAAATCTCTTCCTCCTCCTCACAGCACATACATAAATAGTAAATGCACATGCATTCAAAGGTATACATTTCCAACGTGCACTCCCATGGAATTGTGCATGTTCAGGTTATTTTTGCTACATATTTTGAAAATCTCATTGGAGATACCCCCACGAATGCATTTTCCAGTCTGAAAAGAGAATCTCGGGAGAAAGAGTCTGGGTTGTACAGAGGGCAAATGGAGATCTCTGAATTCCTCAGAAATCTGAGGCTGAATATTGTTTAGATTCTCCTCCATCACTTGCAAGCAATAGTTTTGTTATTGTTGGGTTGCTGGAAGGAAGGGGGAAAGATAAGACCATTTCAATTCGTTACCGAGATAAACGGATATCAACTTTTAAGTAGCTGACTACAAATACTCAGCACTCAAAAGTCAGATTGGTATTTCGCTCTGTAATTGTGGAGAGACGAATTGCCTTTTTTAGACCTCTCTGCAAGGCAGATGAGCTCTGCAGAGTGGAGGCAGTCAGCTGGGATCAGTTGCCGGGAAGGGAGTGCCCATGTTGCAGCTCGCACATGCCCCAGCCAAGGGTGTTTGCTGGGACAGGGAAGAGCTCCCAGTTCCTCCTGGAAAACTGAAGCTGGTAGCAACCTCAACTGTGGAGGCAAGCTAAGAGCCTTAGCACTGTGTCAGTAAAAAACCTCCTGAAGAAGCATGAAGACACTTCAAGAGAAGCGTTGACACTGGGAAGATTAAGATAAGTTGGGTGCATTACATGGAGAGGTCCCTTGAGCCCAGCCCATCCTGCATGGAGTATGTATGGCCCACCCTGTATGGCCAGCAGCCAGACTCTTGGAAAAAGGGTAAGTCCAAGTTCCCCTAAGAGCAGTACCTTTTCTTTTAGTCTCCTCTGCAGCCTGTCTTTGGAAGACTGAAGCAAATTGATCTTGGGTCTCTCCCCAATGTGCTCGTGAATACTATCTTTCTGCTTGGTCTCCAGCTCCTGGATGTACTGCTGAGACTGCTTCTCTACCGCCTCCGGGCCCCACTGTGTCTCCGCCGGACTATGCACTGTGCAGACAGAGGTGTCCTCGTTTTTCAAATTCTCAGTCTCTTTGGCGTTTCTGTGCATTTCTTTGTCGTTGGGCGAGTGCTTCTGGTTGTGGTGCCATCTCCGGTTCTGGCTGTAGCCGTGGTGGCCCGTCCTGCTTGAGGAGTGAGGGGCCTGGCCTCCTTGGTAGAGTTTCTGGTGGTCCCTGTTGTGTTTGGTGCCACCTTGCTGATGATCTGTGTGCTGCTGAGACTTGTTCCCCCCAGGAAGTCTCTGCTGTCGCCTGGGAAGTCAAAGAAAGAGGTCAGTATGCCCTTTTTTGCACAGACTAGTAGCAGAAGAGCAACAAAGATGAGGTAGGTATTTTCTGAGCAGGCACCAGTAACCATATTTACTCACAAAATGGCTTAATTCATGTAGTGTCTGCAGTGTCATGGAAACGACATAAGAACAGACTACCTAATGATGTCAGCCTTCTGCATTCATATAAATTACTTCAGCAGCACTGTCTCATAGCAACTAATGTTTCTAAACCCCCTACATCAAATGCATCCTTCATGGAGAGAAGGAAACAAACCCCAGACTCAAGCCACACGACACCTAAAAAATCCTGTGCTACACTATGTCATGTTTGCTTGGCAGGTCAGTGTTAACCAACTGGGCCAGCACATCTGCCTCACCAAACAGGCTGGCCCTTGGGGTGACTCTCTGGTCACCCTAGCGCAAAATAGGAGCCAATTTAATGGTATCTAACACGACCCAGTACCAACTAGCATATTTCAGCTGAAAATTTTCATAAGTAATTGGATAACATGACTGGCTCCCAGGAAAAGCTGCCCTGTAGTTCTCTGAGATGAAGACTTGCTTCCAAACTAAACCAGGGAATATTTGGTTAGTTTCATAGCAGCAGCTGGAAGTCAGGCAGGGAAAAAATGTCAGAAGTCATGTTTTTCTGAAGTCCTCCTGATATGCCTGGCCTGCAGCATTGCTCCCCTGCATGCCTCCTTCGCTGCACCAGCTGGGCATACCGCTGTGCTCATTTGCAGTGTGCTGTTTCCAGCCTACTAAGAACTTCTAACAGAGAAATAAAAAAGCTAAAAACTAAATTGCCAAGGAAAAGAGGTGCCCACACCAAATGGCTTTGCCCTGTCTTCTATTTCCCTTATGCATGTCCTTCATCATTGTTATGCAGGGGATGTGTATGAAGAAACTGAGGACCACGCTCAGCTCCAGCAGCACAGGGAGCCCGGACCAGTGGATCTGGACAGGAGGCAGTAAGAATGTGGCTCAAAGTGGGCAGCATGGACATTCAACAGGCACAAAGAGGAGGAACTGCCCATGAGTGGTTTGCTGGAGGGACTAGCATGGCTCAGAAGCCAGCACTCGCCCCTCACTGCAAGCAGTAGCCGAGACTGCAGGTCCCCTAAAACCCAACAGCCAAGTGGAAGAAATGCTTTGGCAGCCTCTTTGCTTTTGCATCCAAAGCTCGTGTCATCTCCAGAAATACGCCTGGCATGACAGGGCTCCTCAGAAGCAGACACTGCTGCACTGAGCTGCGAAAAAACAGCCCAAGGGAAGAGGAAACTTTCCTCTCACTCTCTCCTCCAGGAAGTTGGAGCGAGAGGAAATTCCTGCCAGCAGATGCGGCCAGAGTGTCTTGTACCCTCCAACTGAACGTGGACATTTCAGATTTCCACACAGGCTGTGAAGACAAGATTATCAGGACTTGCAACACAAACATACGTGCACAGAAAAAGAGTGAAGGAAGTTTAAAGGTCTCTTGTCACCCTGAAGGGCAAGGCTTTGGGCTTCTGACAGCCGCCTGGTGCTGCACTCCTTTGGAGTGGGTTAACCCTGAGGCACCAAGCAGCAGCGACCAGCTTTGTTTAAAGACCTTGGCACGGTGCTGGGGCTAGCCCTAAGTGTAGTGGCAGCTCCCTGTGTGCCTGCTGCTTTTTTAACGCTTGGTATTTGCTCAGAGAGCACATGGGATGTTCAAACGCTCCGCTACTTACAAGGCTCTTGGAAGCAGCGCTGGGGAGGCACAGGGCAGCCTCTCTGGGGTCCCACGAGGCAGAGGCACAGAATCACAGAATCACAGAATCGTTTAGGTTGGAAGAGACCTCCAAGATCACCGAGTCCAACCTCTGACCTAACACTAACAAGTCCTCCACTAAACCATATCCCTAAGCTCTACATCTAAACGTCTTTTAAAGACCTCCAGGGATGGTGACTCAACCACTTCCCTGGGCAGCCTATTCCAGTGACTAACAACCCCTTCAGTAAAGAAGTTCTTCCTAATATCCAACCTAAACCTCCCCTGGTGCAACTTTAGCCCATTCCCCCTCGTCCTTGTTGAGGCAAGCAGGTATCAGCACAGGGCTGCAGGAGCAAAAGAGGTGGCACCTCAGCGCCCATACAGCACCACATCCTTGCTGGTTTTGCAGCCATCACAATCCCTTTTCTGTGGCTCAGTCTCATCCCTTACCCCAACCCCCCACCTGTTTGGGTGAATAGCTCCATTAATTTTAAACATCCCACGTAGCAACTAGTTTTATTTTTACAGAAGAGATCTGCGCTGCTTAGCTACGTGGGCTGGGGTGCAGGAAGCGGCCATTCACAAATACATTGCAATGGTCAGTGGCTAAACTGTCCCTAGCCTGGCCTGCCAAACCACGCTGCCCCTCAAATCTGTATTCCTTGGCAGCCATGGGAGTTAAAACCTATTTTGCAAGGCCAACTGGCTCTCCACCACAAAGAGCAAGGGCTCATGTTTGGCCAAGGCAGGCCCAACAGGCTTGTTCTTGGTAGCAGTGGAAGGAATTTGTCTTTAGTCTCAGACCATTGAATCCCGTTTTCTGAGATATTCAACATGCTTTTTTTGCAAGCTGAATGGCAGGGAATTGGAAAAAAAAAAAAAAAAAAAAAAAAAGGAGATGGGGGGAACTTTCCTGTTTGCTGGAGCCTACAACCATTTTATGAATACAGATTATCCATATAAAGTTTTCCTGGCATTTCTTTGTTTCCTCCCAGTAATGCAGTCATATAAATCACTTTATGAAATGCATAAAGAGCAATGCTTATTAAAAGGGGAATGTCAAAATAAAAGTTAGTTATACCCTTTATCTATCTCTAAGCTCTCACATGCTTAAACGTACAAAAGTTTTGCTGATACAACTCAGCAAAACCTTTCTGTGGTTTTGCTCTTTCGTATTCAATATCAGAGTTTAACTGCTTGGGTGCACTTCCAGTCTTGGGTGATCAGCCAAATAGACTGTCGCTGTATTTAGATTGCAGATATTGCACAGAAATGATAAAAGCTGCACGCAGATGCAATTTTAATATAAGAAGGGGTAAACCATAATGTTTGGAAAGAACCTGGAAGCCAACCTAGCCTCTTCCCACAGCCATAAATTCCTGCAAGAAATGTGTGAAGGGACATTTTTTCTCAATATAATGATACTATAAACCCAACAGTTTCTGTTTAAGGGCTGCGAAAGAAAAAAAAGTTTAACAGAAAAAAAAAGACGCATCCCACTTAAGTCAATGTGGAATGTGAAAGATTATTCAGTTTGGAGCTTTAACAACAAGACAGGGAGAGCAAAAAGCAGCTCTGTTCCCATACAGGATAGCTGAAAGGCAAAATTCACATGGCAAGGGGCACAGCAAGCACTAATGCAAACCGAAGCTCTGCAGTCACTGACCACAGGACGGAAAACACCGGAGTTAAACAAGTTAGGAAAAAAATGCTAGAAATAAAAGGCAAAGGAAGGAGAATGGCAAGCAAGAAGCAGTGTCCGTGACTTGGCAGAAGGCTTGGGTCTAGACGATAATCCAGCATTCAGGCAAAGACTCGCTTTGTGCTATTATCTTCCCAACACCCCAGTGAAGAAGAAAAGCCAAGAAGAAATAGTACTCAGAACAAAAACCAAAGGAGGGAGAACGGGGCCCAAATCTCAAAACTTGTTTTTTTTGTTTGTTTGTTTGTTTTTTTGTTGTTGTTGGTTTTTTTGTTGTTTTTGTTTTTGTTTTTTTTTTGTTTTGCCTCTTCCTAATAACATGTGCCCCAGGGAAAGCGGACAGGCATCGAGGGACATGAGCATCCCTTTGCTCTGCAGACACAAAACCCAGCTGCTGTTGCCCCACTCAGTCCTGTGCTCCACTGCAGCACAATGGTCTCCTACCTGTTGCCCCTGTTTTGTTTCACGTTGAATAACTATTTTCTCTTTCAGTTCTGATTCAGCTCAAAACTCCCACTGAGTTCAGTGGGACTGGGAATTTGGCCATCAGTCAACATGGAAACTAAAGAGACATTCAGAGTTACAAAGAAACTGTACAAGTACTAAAAATCAAGGGGAGACAGTCAGGGTTGCCAAGCTGGAAATAGGATTGTATCATTTGTTTCTCCACTGATTTTTATTTTTATTTTTCAATTAACAAAATGAGATACCTTTCAACAGAATTTAGATCTGACAAATGTTTGCTCTGTTGGAGGAGCCTATGCAAACAAATCTACAACTTCAGCTGTCTCGGTGATTACCAGCCTACGTACTCAGAAATATGGGATTCCTGCAAGTTTTACTGCATCGCTCACTCCCAAGGAAAGGGGCTAGAAGACACAAGGCTGGGGAAAATAGCTCCAGACACGTGCACAGCTCTGGTCTAAACCACAGTTGCTCCCTCCCATCAGCTTTGCTCATATCCCTAGAGCTAGACAAGTCCTCCGAGAGCCCCTACCGCTCGTCTGGCGTGTCAAAAGCCAGAGGACAACACGGGGTTACATTCTCCTGGTGGCTGCATGGAGATTTGCTTAGGCAATTCCTGTAAATACTGAGAAGTAAGCAGCTCTATCTCCAATGGCACTTGAGAAATTTACCCTGCGGTGCAGAGCACTCCGTGTGGTCAAACAGACTGAGATATTGCCTGCAGGCTCAGGGACTGGGTGCTCTGGACATCATGGCTCTTGCCTTTGAAGAAACTGCCTGGACTTCAGGCTATCCCTCAATCTGAGGCACCTCTCCATGGGACAGACCCTCCTGGGCATGCTGTGCTCCTTGCAGGGGAGGGACACAGGTTTTGTCCTGCTTTCGTGTAGTGCCTGACAACTGAGGCTGGCCAACAATTAACAGCTAATACATACATGCAGACACCTGGGCAAGAAGCTGAGAATGAACAGCAGTGCTGTGGCCAAGGCCAAACCTTCCCTTCACCCTTCTGGTGTGTGAATGAACACGTTCCTCAGTGCATTTTGAGACAGAAGATGTATTTCCATCCTTTCTCCTGCATAGTCAGTATCTCGTCTCCATACCAGCAGAGGCACAGGAGTATGATGCTAAGCCTTGCAAGCATCTCATAATTGGCATTCCTATTACCATGGCTGCAATTAATTAGGAATTGCTGTTACCCACATCAGCCACAGCACCAAATGAGTTGGCACAGCTCCTGGAGAGGTGCACCAGAAGCTTCCTTTGCAGCAGATCCCCATGTCCTCCCCACATACTCTTGCAGAGGGGCTGAACGCCACCACGGCCCCTCTACCGGGACTATGTTGTATCTCTGACCTCAGTCTTGTGCACCAACCTGCCCTAACCTGCAGCCAAAAATGCCCATTGGCACTGGCTTTGGACACCTAAGGGACATTGTGGCTCAAACTGGAGGGCTTGAAGGATCCCAAGTAGGACTTGGTGGAATGGTACAGCATCCAAAACTGGTCCTGGAGGTCCATCTCAGCACTGGGAGCATACCGGGAATTTTGCTGTTAATCTAATGAGGAAAAAGGTCTGAATTTCTATTTTAGACCTCAACTTCTTCCAATAAGTATTCTTCACCAAACTACTTCCATTAGAGGCCCTCTGATGTTGTATGTGCATGTATAACGATAACTCAGTATTATGTACTGTTATCATTTGGTGCAGGGAATGTTACAGCCCAGCCGTGGCTGCTTTCTACCCTTGCTATGACTGAGAGTGGGAAACAATCAAATAAGCTTGATGGTTCCACACAATTTAATCAAAAACCTCAAAACCCCACAGAAAGCAACAACCACCAGCTCCAAGCATGAAGAACACAGGACTTCTGTGTGTTTTCCCTTTGGTTTTCTCTCTCAAACTGGTTTTGCTTGGCTCCAGTTTCATTTTTGTTTGCATTTTTCTCAGATGAGAAGGGAATAAGATGTCATGTTTACTTCTGAAAACAAAAATGAAATTATTCACACTTCTTTTATGCTTTTCTGTCACTAAGGTCAAAGTTTATCCCATAACAGACCAAGTGTCTGGACGGACACGGCATTTTGGAAGCACAGAAAATCCACCTGTCAAAATGTGGTGATCAGGTTCTGCAATCATCTTTGGACATTTGAGCTGTAATGAGTCTTGTAAGTCTCACACGTACGCATCTCTGAAAACATGCAATGAACTCTAGAGGACCAGCACAGCCAACAAAAACAACGTTATGTGGGTAGAGATGTTTTTGATGAGGCTCACAGCAAAAGCATCTGGCTGCTGGGAAGAACATTCTGAAATCTTCAGAGAAGTCGCCTACCTGGGAACAACTCCTCTCTTCGCCACCTTGGTTCTGGGGCCCAGTTGCAGCAGACAGCCTTCCCTTGGGCCTGGACATCATGTCTTTCTTTGCTAGATATGATTTTGTTTGGCCCTTACAACATACATAGAGCCACCATAAAAGAAAAGGGCAGTGTTGGAGGGCTTCAAACAGGGAGCCCATGCAGTAATCTGTCAAAAAATGGTGTAGGACTGCTGCAAGGCATGGTCCCTCATGGAATGCCCTATTTCTGCTATGGGATGCTGACTGATTTGGCCTTTCCAAACACAGAAAGAGATCTGATTTCTCCCTGCACCTTCCTGCAGCATCCCTTCACACCATCGGGCCCCACTGCTGCTCCCACCATGGTGGTGGACACCCCATCCACAGGGACCATTCTGCAGGGTGGGCCATGGGAGCAGTGACAGTGCTGTTGGGCTGAAAGGATGCAGCACTATGTCCATCGGAGCAGACTCAGCAAAGCATTGAAGAGCAAACTTGTCTTCTGCTGCAGCCCAAAGAAAGTCCTCCCATGCTGCAGTGCTTGGCCGCATGGGCAGCCTGAGTCAGCTATTTTCTTCTGAGATTCATGGAAACGAATCTTCAGGAGGAATTTAAGTAGCTGTTTTGAAACACCAGCTTGGGAAAGACATCCCAAGTACAGATAGCATATGAGATAGCTCCAAAACAGCTCTTTAAGCACTTTGCTGGATCTCCCACAAATCATTAGGGACTTCCAGATGGAGGCCCTTGTTGCACAGAGCGAGCGACCAGCTAGGAAGACATCCCCCGAACTTCAAGGCTGTCTGCCCAGACTGGTGTAGAAATCACTCCAGTGATTTCATAAAGAAATTGCTCGGAAATGGTTTTCTTCATAAACTACTTTGCTTGAAATTACGTTTTTGGATTCTTACTGTACTGTAAACATTATAGCAAAAATTACATGAAAACCACAGGAAAATACAGTGACAAGGGAATTAATCAATTTCAGTTGAAGTAGCTTAAAACTGAAACACATAACCACAGTACACAATGTTTCCCAAGAATCTGCTGAGTACAAATACACATGGATCCTGGACTACTGGTAGGAATGTGAGTTGAATGAATATAGATTCATCTTTTACTGCTTTGCAATAAAAGAGCTTATATCTCAGACTCCAGGCTCCCTCCTGTGAAAATACACCAAGACTGACCAGTTATCCCAAGATCAGATAATCCAAAAGATATAAAACTTAAACCCGTGCCAAGATGCACGGGCTCCCAGACAGCCCCGCTCCATCTCTCCATGGTCCTGTCCCTAAAGACACATCCTAAATGGCACGCACGAACCTCAGCTGCTGCCATTTTGTTCAGTTGTCTTCCTACAGACCTCTGTGACTCTTTGACCCGCAGCAAGGAAACGTCCTAGGTTTTTCCATATCCTTTTTATACCAACACTTTCTAGTGAAGAAATAACTGTCTTTCCTCTAGAAGCTAAAGCAAGATTTAACATGAACTCCGACAGGATCTCCTAACAGCTGTCCAGACACATGAGCTGACCCAAAGTCCATGGCAAGCAATTACTTCCGACACGGGGATCTTGGGTTGTTGCAACCCAAGCAACAGAGATGCTTTAAACTTACATGTGCCAGAAACCTTTATCGGGCACTTAACAAACTTCTACAAAAATGCTATAGCATTTAGTGTGGAGCTTTGGGAGCTAGGATTGATCTGGATATTTGCTAATTGTAACCCAGTGACAATCCTAAGGCAGACTTTCCCAAATAGTACACGTAAATGTGTCTGTCCCACTGTCAAAAGAAGAGTTTCCTCCTGCTCTCCTTGCCTCCTCTCTCATGCTACCACTAATGCTTGTGAGCTGTGCCAAAAATTTACTTTCTCTTGGATGGGTTTCACAGTTTGGCTGCCATCGGGTTTGGATGGGAACACGCAGCCTGGGGTGAGGCACGGAGCTGGGTCACCTTCTGTAGCTCATGTAGCATCGGTGCAAACCCTTGCTGCTTGGGCACCAGCATCCCATTTTAAATGGGAAACTGGGATGATCTGGAGAACTGGGAATGGACTCTCCTAGCACAGGGTGCATCCTTACTTCAAAATGCATCAGGGGGATGCTCAAAACGGACAAGACCTACACAGCCCCATGCATTTTTTCTGTGTTAGTCCCAGTGACACACACAGAGAGGGTGACCTGGTGCCCACTGTGGGCTGGGGCAGGTTGAGCAACCCAGCTGCCCCAGCAAACAGATCAAGCTTCAGAAAGGACACAAGGGTGGAGCAAAGGCAGTTTTCTCAAGAATCGCCTATCCAACCTCAATGACTGGGGGGCCCCAAAAAAAAGCGATGCCACCACAAAAAGGGACAGGAGGGGAAGAGAGTAGAAGGGAACGGGAACGAGATGAAGCTCCTGTATCATCAAGCCATGCTGTTGTGGTTTAACCCGACCGGCAGCTAAACACCACACAGCCGTTCGCTCACCCTCCCCCCTCCCTCTCTGGGATGGGGGAGAGAAACGGAAAAGTGAAGCCCGAGAGTTGAGATAAAGACAGTTTATTAAGATAGGAAACAACAATAATAATAATAATAATAATAATGACAATAATAGTGTGTATGAAACAAGTGATGCACAATGCAATTGCTCACCACCCGCTGACCGATGCCCAGTCTATCCCGAGCAGCCGGCCCCCCACCCCGGCTAGCCACCCCTATCTATTGTTTAGCATGACGTCAGATGGTATGGAATACCCCTTTGGCCAGTTTGGGTCAGCTGTCCTGGGTCTGTCCCCTCCCAGCTCTTGCTACACCCCCAGCCTGCCCGCTGGCAGGACAGAGTGAGGAGCTGAAAAGTCCTTGGCTGGGTACAAGCACTGCTCTGCAACAATTAAAACATCGGCATGTTATCAGCATTCTTCTCATCCTAATCCAAAACACAGCACTCTACCAGCTACTAGGAGGAAAATTAACCCTGTCCTAACTGAAACCAGGACACATGCCCAGACCAGAGCAAACCCGCTCACAGCAGCATAGATATTTCTGTTGGGAAAAAACACTGCTGTGGGTGGTTGTTCTTGCTTTTGCTTTCACTCTGAAGTGACATGTAACAACAAAATTAATTAAAATAGGTCAGTTTAAATGAAAGAAGCCTCTTATCCACTCATGCCTAAAGGCCATCAGGCCAAACAAATACATTATCAGAGAAAGAGTAGATATTTAGCACCTTCGTGCCTGTTATCAACCCCAGCACTGTCCTAATCCCTGGGTGATTTACATGCCAGCAGAGATATTAGCTGCATGTAATAGATGCAATATTTTTAATACTAATATTTTGGGCATAGACAGGAGTGGGAATGGTAAGTATTTCCAGTGCCTTGACTTCTTTATTTTGCAAACATCAGTTGCTAACTGGGGTCAGACAGAAATACTGTTTCTGCAACAAGAGCCCAAACAACTCGAGCTGGCAACTCCTTCATGCACTGTCCCTGCCAGGAGGCCCCGCAGAGCTTCGGCACGGCTCACAGGGAGGAGGGAAGGGTGGCCAACACTCTCCGGCTGCACATTCAGTCAGGTAAAAACAGAAAACACGTAAAACAGAACCATTTTCAGCCCTGAGTAGCTGTGCTGGAAACACTCCACCAAAGAGAAAGCAGATGGGTTTCCTAGTGCAGGGGAACCTGCTGCTATATTTCCTTCCCTCAATGCTGGCAGGCTGTACTGGGTCTGGCTGGGATGTTAACTTTCCCTGCAGCAGCCCACACAGTGCCACGCTCTGCACTTGGAGCTAGAACAGCAGTGGTATCACACCAGTGTTGTGTCTGCTGCTGAGAAGTGCTGACACAGCATCAGGACTTTCTTTAACCCTCCTGGGGGGTGGGCAAAAAAGTGAGAAAGAAACATCACCAGGGCAGCTGACCTAAACCAACCAAAGGGATATTCCATACCATATGATGTCACACTCAGCAATAAAAGGTGGAAAAAGGAGGAAGAGGGGAGGGGTGAGCTCTCGTTGCGAAAACGTCTGTCCTCCTCGCGAACACCGGCTACCTGCGTTGAGGCCCTGCTTCAAGGACGTGGTCAGGCATCGCTCATTTGTGGGAAGTAGAGAATCATTTATTTCCTCTGCACTTCCACATAGCCTTTACTTGTTTTGTTTTGGTGTTTCCTTTCCCCCTCCCTTTCCCCTTTCCCTTTTTCCCTTTTTCCCTTTAGTTGAATTGTTAATTAATAATATTTCCTTAATATATATATATATTTCCCTTTAATTAAATTATCCTTATCTCAACCCGTGAGTTGTTCTTTCCTTTACTTCTTCCCCTCCTCATCTGAGGAGGGGGAGTGAGAGAACGGTTGTGGTGTTCAGCTGCCTAGCACGGTAAAACCACCACATAGGCTGAACCAGCCTCACCAAGACGGTTACGTTTGGGCTGCAAGACACGACACCAGCAGTCTTTAAGGGTGTGCTGATGGGTGCTGGGGGAAGCTAGTGGTCAGGGGTGCAACTCTGCTTGCCCACAGGACGAGGACTTTCCTGGCAGGCTGGTAAAACTTAAATAAGTCACACCATCACCTACACTGATACGACCAGGTGCCTTTAGGGGATGATCCCAGAGCAGGCACTGCTGAATTTGTTGATGGTCTCACTTTGAAAACTGTAAAACCCATTTTGAATGCTGACTCCCACATTGCTGGTACAAGCAGAGAGCAAAGGCAGGCACAGCACTTTGAGGGGCTACCTCTCGTGATGATAAAAGGATGGTTCAGAATAAACTGAAGGAGATATTTCTTCACATAATACACAGTTAAATTGATATAATATACAGTGTATGCATGCTATATGCAGTCAGGCTATAGGAGCTGTGAGTATCAGAAGTTCACATGGGTTCCAAAAAGCACACTGACAAAACCCCACAAAGAAAACCCAAGAGGAGCTACTGGGCACAAGCATGGCCTTGCCAGTCCTCCAGCTGCAAATTCCTGGAGAAGGGGAGAGAGCTGCTGGGTGGCAGCCTCGGACGTGTGCTGGGCAGGGAGTGGGGCGGTCCGGTGTGACCAAATGCAGCTCCCCTTCTGCTCGTACTCGCCTCCGGCTCCAGCCCACCGCCACCTTTGCTCAGGTGATTGCAAACAGGAAAGTGCTGATGTGCAAGGCATGTGCCTGGCCTGTGGCACACGTCCAAGAAGGCCAGCCATCTCAGTGCTGGGTGCAGGATTTTCAGTGTAATGCACTCTGCGCCTACAGCCAGGAGCACAGACAATTACCAGTGACCAGCTCACGTGCAGCCATTCATTAAGCTGCAGTAACACAATCACCCAGCTGAGCCCTTTTAGGAACAAACTGCCGAGACAATATTACCCTCTGGGGACCTGCAGTTCGGAGAATTAATTTCGTGTAATGACTGCATCCCGTGGGAGGGACCCCACAGCACAGGGGACGAGAGTGACCGAGAAGGAGCAGCAGAAAAAAAGCGCTATAAACTGACCATAACCCCCATTCCCTCGTTCCCCTGTGCCGGTCGGGGGGAGGAGGTGGAAGAGGGCAGATGGGGGAAGGTGCTTTTGGTTTCTTTCCTTTGTTTCTTACTTCTCTAGCTTGTTAGTAATAGGTAATAAATCTTACTGTCTCCCTATGCTGAGTCTGTTTTGCCCGGCAGGATAATTACTGTGTGATCTCCTTGTCCTTATCTCAACCCTTGAGCCCTTTTCATCGTACTTTCTCCCCGTTCCTCTTTGAGGAGGGGGAGTGAGAGAGCGGTTGTGGTGGAGCTTGGCCGCCCACCCGAGTAAAATCACCACAGTATCTCTGAGTAAAAAGTGAAAAGTAAGGAGGTTAAACAAGAGGGAGAAGCATTTTAAATTAAGATTTGAAATAGCAGATAAGGGGCTGATGCATGGGAACTCAGAACCAGATAGTCAGGAACACAGGACAGCAGATTTTCATGTAAAATAAGGCAATATCATCCTTTAAACACAAACTGGACAATAGGTTTAAAATTCACATGCAGAACTACAGGCCATACAACTCTAGGGTCCATTCCTGACCCTCCCACAATTTCAAGCACCCATGACACACCTAGGTGTATGTATTTCTTCTTGACATTTAGGACCAAATTCAAGCGCACATACATTCACACCAGAGCTTAGGCAGACCTGAGGATCCAGGAGCTCAATGAGCATTTCCCCAAATCCCACCTGACCGCAAGGGTTTGGGGAGCTCACACATTGTCTGAAATGCAAATGTCAGAAGTGTCCCTGCAATGCCTAACCTGAGATGCCACCACCTCGTCGCAGACCATCCCCTGCCTTAGAACACCCTTGATTCAGGTGTGCCCTCCTCCCAGTTGCCCACCAGTGGAGAAGAAACACTCTAGAAGAACGTGCTAATTGGTAAGAAGAGATTTCTCCTCCATGAGATGGGAGAGGATGGGACGCTCGGTCTCAAGTCTTTGTTCTTGCTGAAGGGAGAACAGAAACAAATCCCTGACCCAGTGCTTCCTCCAGAGTGAGGTGGTTTGGTTCAGCTCTTCAGCTCCAGGAAGATTTTCAGACTTCCTTGGCTCTGGTCAACGTGGGAAGATGAAATAAAGCAAGGAAACCTGTTCTTGCAAGATGGCTGGACTCATTTTTCATTTGTAGGGGCAAGAATATCTCTCAGCGTAAAGCTCTTCAGGGCTCTCCAAGCCCTTGCGATTGCCACCTTTGGACACTCCCGCTTGGGCCCAGAAGAAGGAGAATCCTTCCTTCTCTCCATGCAGCTCTGGGTTACTGTAGGGTTGCTCAGTCTTGTGCAGGAATTTACCAGTCCAGCCATGGTGGAGAGCCTTGGGCCCTGTGCTTGTGTTCTTAGAGTACAGAACTGTTCCCCCAACAGCTTACAGCAGCAAGAGAAAATACCACGTACCGCATGGAGAATATAGGCATGAGGAGAAGGTCACAAGCTTCATACTGACTGTGGGTTCAGATCATCCAATTTTAGGTGTCTGCCATGTCAGAGACCAAATGGGAGGTGGGGACTAAGGCTTCCATTATAGTCAGTGGCAGCCCAACCAGTACAGGTAGTGGGAACTGTGGCACCCAATCTGTATATGACCAAGTTAGTTATGGACAGATACAGTGCTGGTATCATTGGAAATGCTCTGTGGGCATTTTCTCCCACCCACCTTGGTGCAGGTTTCACAAGGACTGGTGTCTGCCAGCCCCTTGCATGGATTTCATTATATGCTCTGGCATCTGAAATCGCAGCTGTGATCATGGAGGTGAATCCCAGGTGTTTCTGGTAAAGGTGAGAACTGAAATGAGGTCTCCCATGTCCTCCCCGGGGTCTTGGAGACGAGAGCAGTCTCTTTGCTAACCTTCTCCCTAGCTGTACTGCCACCATGAGCTCCTGCTCACCATTCTCTAATGCTATAGAGAACAGGCAACAGCAGAAAAGGACAGAGTGAAGAGCTGTCAGAGTCAACAATTTACTGTCCACCAGCCCAGCCCCTGCTGCCACATGGGAGAAATATACTTAAAAATACTAAGCTTTGATGAAAGCAGGTGTCCCTCCACCTCAGACACCCACTGAAGTTCTCCTGGATTTTTTTGCTGGAGCAATTATTTGCTTCCCATGAAGTAACATCATAAAACCTTGAGCTTATCCAGCAGGCCATTACATTGCTGTTGAGCTTTCATAACAGTAAAATGTTCTGTCAGTGGCATGTAAGTCTTTCAATCAGCTGCAGAGATGGAGAAAAACAACCTGCAAAAGCCTCCTGATGCCATAAAGTCTACTGGCAGCTTGACAATTCATATTAAATTTAGTCTGCAGGACAGGGGTCATGTCAGTCACCAAGATCATAAAAAAAAAAAAAGAGACTAAGAAGTCTTGTGCTGTACAGTTTTTATGTAATTACAAAGCCACTCTCAATAGAGAGGTGGCAACCCTGCAGCTGGGAAACACACCCGTCTCCCTCCTGCCACTGTCTCCTGGCATTAAAAAGAAGGAACAATGAAAGGAAAGGATTAAATTTGCTTAGATGAGTATCTTTTAACCCTTTTGTACCATGCCTTTAACTAGGCACACAAGGATATATGAATCTCCCAGCCCTGCTCATGTCAAGTGTCCTCTTGAACTCACAATTTTTAATTTTTTTTTTTTTTACTCTTTAGGCTACTCTTGAGCCCACAGAGTGCTCCAATATTTACAGGAATGCATTTTCCCTGCATTGCATGAAATGCAAACCCTCGTAGTTGTTACCATTGGGGAAGGAGTTGTAGATGTGGCATTGCCTTGCATGGCACGTTTTCCAGCAGGACTGCAGCCGCACCATCTGCCTTCGGGGGTGCCTCAGGGCTGGACACACTCTCCTGACTTGCTCAGCACCTAAGGGCTTAGTGCTGGCCACAGTGGCAGGAGCAGAGCAGCTGGGTGGAAACCCCCTGCCACTCCACTGCAGACCGAGGCACAGGTGACAGTCAAAGCAAACTTCGCTACCAATGCTAAACACCAACTGCTCCACTCACTGCTGCTGCTGTTTTAAACGGACCACTTGTGTGATGGAAAAACTCCACACATGCCGCTCTGGGGCCAGGCAAGCAGGTCTTAGATGAGCCTGTCCAGGCCTGATGCTAGATACAAACTCAGTTGATCTTCAGATGGCTTCTGCAGAGCTATTTGACCTTCTGCTGGGATTGCTGCACAGGGATGGCATTGGACCACCACAATCCTCTTGTGTGTCCCACTCACTGAACCCAGAGCATGCTGCAAGGACAGTGAGAGGCCTCACGGGAGCCAAACCACCTCCAGAACTCAGCTCCAAGAAGTCCCTCTTGATGAGAAGCTGCAGTGCAGCCCCAGCAGCTCCACACGTGGCTGAGTCACCCGCAGTGGATGACCGCAGGTCATCACGAGCTGGCTTTTTGATCATTCAGGGGCTGCTCCTTCAATGGGGAGCCTGGTGAGGTCTTTGTTCTCAGCTCCCTCCTCCTGGGAGAGGGGTGCCAGCGCCATGATCCCTGGCAGAGCCTTCTCCTTGATGCCTGGAAGGAAGAGCAGTGGGGCCGGGCAATGCCAGTGTGTCTCGCCAGTGCGGCTCTGCCAGGAGGAAGGGGCTCCTGCTTGGCTCCTCCTGATAGCATCTCCGTCCTGCTCCATCACTGCCTTGCCCATGGGTCAACCAGGTCCCAGTGACACCCGCTCTTCGTATGAATCTACCTGGTAGCCTGGTGAGAAAGGAAGGTACTGGGGTAACTACAAACATGGGAGGACCTTGTGCATTGCAACCCCATCCAGTTCCTTACTCCTGTTACCCCCTTGGTGGCAATTAAAGCAGATCTTCCTCTGATTTGCCAGTCTTTATTAGATGGCCAGTTTTCAGCTACTTGCTTTCCATGGCGATGTGTGTTTTCAGCAGGAACAGCCCTTCTCCCCCTGCGCCACATACCCTGGGTACCTCAAGAGCATCCACATCCTCTCCAGCCTGCCTGGCAAGGTTGCACAACCAGAGCTCTGCGAGGCAGCATTTCTTTCCTTCTCTGAGTTTTAAGTCTGTTGTTCGCTTCCCTAGGTGACCCTGGATCCTAATATCAAAAAAAAAAAAAAAAAAAAAAAAAAAAAAAGCAGAAAACTTCTGCTTTACCTCTCCTTACCTCAGATCCCCCCTGCTGAAGTCTCCACCTCGCTCCAGCATTGTGCAGTCCTGCTACTCTCATCCCAATGTACCTCCTCCCCACATGGGGAGATTTTGCCCTTGCAAATGGGGCAGAATGGGCAGCAAAATGGGGAGATTTTGCCCCTGCAGACTGAGTTGGGCAGAGCTGATTCCTGTAATACTTTATTGCTGGATAAAGTGGTGGAGTACCCTTTATGGTGTTTTGAAAGGAAATTGTACAGGAACAATGTCCCGGGCAGTGTGGCTATTGAAAACCTTTCACAAAGGGAGTTTGTCACAAGAGGAAAAGCAGCATAATCAGTTGAAATAATCACCGTAGGTGGTTGAGAGTCCCTGAAGGTCTCTAAAATCAAATATAATGGGGAAAGAAATGTATCAGCTTGCTTATGCTCCTCGGCAGAGCCGCCAGTGGATCTGGGATGCTCCCTGCCTGGCCCAGAGCCCGCAGTGACCATCCTTTGGGCTGTCCCCATGTAGAACCATGCTCGCCCCAACACGAGACCCTGGCCGGGGACACGTGGACGAGCCCTTGGGATGTCCCTCAGCGAAGCAGTGGCCACAGAGACCCAGACTGGTGTAATGGGGCTTTGGACTGTGAGTGGAGAGGCAGGGCAGGGGTGCCTGCCCTGCTGCAGTCACCCCAGATGACCCTGTTTTCAGTGTGGGCATGAGCAGGAGGGGTCAGCAGTGTTTACACAACCCTTGTGCTTCAGGAAGAGGAAACTGTCCCTGACAGCCACCCATGGCTCTCCAGGGAAGGAGGATATTTCTGCCTCCCCCAGCTCTGAATCTCATTAAAACAAAACAAAAACAAAACAAACAAACAAAAACAAAACAAAACAAAAAAGCCAGACTTCTTTTTCCCGATCATTTAAGTGGAAAGCCAAGTTAACAGTAGGAAGCAAACTGGGACAGTGCAAGAGAAAACTTGGGAACATTTCTGTAATCCTGTTATCAAAGCAATAGGTATTTGGGGCATGCTGAGGAGAGATGGGGAAAGCTCCCACCCCTTTGCTTCATGTATCAGCCAAAAGGGGCTGAGCCTCTGCTCCAGCTCCTTACCCCCACACAAGGGCTCTCTGAAGGATGGCAGAAATGCTCCTCCATCTGAGAGAAGCCACTGCTGCGGGTGACAGTCCTCCAAGGACTCCAAGGCAGGTCCCTGCAGAACAGCCCCTCATTGCTCTGGTCATCCCAAAGCCCTGAGACATTCCCATGCTGTGTACGGAGGAAGCACAAAAGATCCACACTTATATTGAAAATAGGAACTTGGATGCCTTTTGGAAATAGGAGACTGATTAACTCTGAGGCTTTTTTCTCCATCCTCTCCAAGCCACGGGGTTGTGTTCCCCTCTGTAATTCTCTCCTGTCCTTTCCTATAGACTGGCCACCAAAAGCTCTGTGAGATACCTGCCAGCATCTACACACACATGAGGATTTCCTTCCACTAAGGAAATCAGCCTGATTTGACCTTTGAATCGAACAAGATATGATTGAATCAGTGTGATTACAACGGTGCAAACTTTTTAAAAGTTCCCCAGCAATTTTTTCCTGGTCCTTAGGTGATATTTCAATTTCAGCACCCCATTAATCAGGAGACCAAGAAGCAGGTACAAACTCACCTGTCTTAACCCTGCTTTGAGAGAACCCCCCCCCCCAGAAACCCATATATTCCTTGTGTATCCTAACCAGACCAGGCAAGGTTTTGTACCACTCCTTTAACGCTGGCCCAAGTGGTGTAACACAAACTTCTGTGAATGAGCCTCAGGGCCATGGCATTTGGCCAGCTGGACCTCCATCCCCAAACACATCATCCTAGGAGGACAGAGACCGTGCAGCAGCAAGCTGACTTGCAATGCTTTGATAGGTGTGCTGGGTTTGTCTGGGATGGAGTCACCAAGCCCCCAAGAGCCAGCAGGCTGTGGGTGGGCAATTGATGGGGAGGGGACATCGCCAGGGCAGCTGACCTAAACCGACCAAAGGGATATTCCATAACACCTGATGTCACACTCAGCAATAAAGGGGGCTCTCGTGGGGGAGGGCGGTCCTCCTGAACAACCAGTATGCGTTTTGAGGCCCTGCTTCCCAGGACGTGGCTGAACATCGCTTGTTGATGGGAAGTAGAGAATAACTTTTTTTTTTTTTTTCCCTTTCTCTCTGTGCTTCCGTGCGACCTTTTTTTTTTTTTTTCATTTTTTTTCTTTTTTCCATTCCCTTTCCCTTTAATTAAATAATTCTCATCTCAAACCTCGAGCTCTTTGTGTCGTATTTTCTTCCCGTTCCTCTTTGAAGAGTGGGGAGTGAGAGAGCGGCCATGGTGGAACTTGGCTGCCCAACTGAGTAAAACTACCGCAGTAGGTACTTAAGAAGTGGTGGTTTTGGAAGCTTTTTGAAAACCAGTGGGCACAACTCAGAGCCCACCTTCCCAGGGAGACAAGCCACTAGCAGAGAAGCGGCAGGTTGAGATGGGATGGAGGAGAGGACTAGAGGACTCAAGAAATGGGTTTGTTGTGCTCTGTATCCCAGTCCTATGGGACGCCAAACCAAATTGCCTTTAGTGTTGTCTACATAAGGTGGGTCTTGTGGTAGCAAACAGTGGGTTAGCATCTGGGACAGTAAAACCTCATTGGTACTCAGCACTTGCTCACATGGGCATCTACAAAAAACGTGTCCCCACTGTGCTCCTTCAACGATCCCATTAAGCAATAGTGCCCTCCGTCACTCCCATCCACCACAGAAGGTGACACACCTCGTGAGTCCAAACTGATGGAGAAAACATGGGGTGTGGGATTTCTGCCATGTAAGGTGGGGAGAGCAATTCTTGGTCTGCTTCCCTGCTTACAAGCTCTTTGCCACCCCCTGTACGCTTTTACGAGACTTCACACAATCAAGCCCCACACCAGATGTGGCTGACTTATTGCTGTTACTGAAAATGTGTCAAACAGATCAGAGTCAGTGCTCCTTAACTGTGTAAGTCAAAGCCTGTTTTAACACCTTTAATCCACTCTTTCTATCTTATGCAACAAATGAAGCTTGCGTCCCATGGAAAGAGTACTCATGTAATGTGAAACATGCAAAGAGAGAGCTGTGTACGCATGTGCACAGCCAAGGGCATAAATGCAGCTCTTCCTAAGACTGAGTTAGAAAAGCTTATTTATTTATTTATCTATTTATTTATTTATTTTTATTTTCTAATGGGAAAAATCCCCTGTAATTTTAAATCCTTGTTTTATCAGAAACTGCTGACAAAAGGTTTTGGAAAGCTGCTGTGCTCAGCTCTTGGGGCAACAGACGGCACTCACCCAGACAGTGGTACCCAGGACATCCAGATGTGCTACGCAGGAGCCATAGCTGGCTGTGCACCGCGATGCCACGGTCCTGGGGAGAACTGGGCAGCAGTGGTGAAGATGTGGGAAGGCACAAAGCCCTGCAGGGGCTTGCTCCCTCCCCACGGGCTGCCCTGCACAAGGTGCGCTGCGGGGACCTGTGGGTAGGTGAGGTGCATTCCTGCGCAGTGCGGTGACAGCATTTCCTGAGGAAAGGTGATGGGAAGGAAGAGGGGACTTGCCCTATTTATAACATGGCCAGATGCAAGTGTCATTTCACATGAGAAACAAAAGGTGCTTTGCTGCCCTCAGACCTGGCCCCTTCTGAATTTCACTGTCTGTGAACAAGACAATTTCACTGTCTGTTTCTGTTTTACACAAACCCATCAGCGTCACGCAAATGAATGGGCACGACACGTTTTTCACAGCTCATCAACAAAGCTCGCAAGCTGGATAGGGGAGGCTCTGGCAGAGCAGCCGCGGCTTGGTTTTGCGATTTTGTGTCTCCACATCCATACAACGTTTCAAACAAAAGCCTGTAACTCCCAACTGCTTTACTGGCCATAAAATCTCTCCTCTGCCATCCACAGAGCAGAGGGATATTTATAGCACCTGTGCAGCAACACCAGCGATGAAATGAAGCCTTTCTCCAGCAGTAAGATGCCTGGGATATTAAGAT
>MU016693.1:124727-161367 GCA_011076525.1 Nettapus auritus | reverse complement strand
AGAATACTTCGTCACTAAGAAAATTTCTGACTTCGTTCTTCAAATCACTCTTCAGTGGACTGGCTGCACACATTTACACTGGCTGCAGCTCTGGCTCAACGCAGTGCAAGACCCATCTCCACCCTCCAACTGCCTCCTTGCAGGGCTGGCTGAGCCAGAGGCCATGTTTTGGGCTGCACGCAGCCTGTAGCAAAGGCTGGGCTTGTGGGATGCAGACAGGCACCTGCAGGAGGGCTACAGTTTGCATTTTGCAGCACAATGTGCTGTAATGCTATGGTTTGCATTTTGCAGCCCTGCCAGGTATCAGTGTGGAGCTTCAGGCACGAGACCCCTTTGCTCTGCAGATGTTGCCTCCTGCAGCAGGGAGACCTGAGCTCCTCTGTAGTAGAGAAGAACATGCTTTGAGCTGGTGAGTCAGGCTGGGAGCAGCAAGCCCCAGCCTCTGGGGCGCTCGGGGCTCCAGCACAGCACAGGGATGAAGCCCACCCAGATCCCTCTTGCAACACCAACAGACTTCAGCGTAGCTTTAATCCCCTTTCTGTGATCACAAGGCTGCAACCAAGCACAAACAAGACTTTCTTTCTTTCTTTCTTTCTTTCTTTCTTTCTTTCTTTCTTTTTCTTTTTTTTTTCCTTCTCCCTAAATCACAAAATTGTCTTTTAAATTGTGTATGGTGAAAAAAGGAGGGAGCCCCAGTGACTGCTAGCCACAGAATGGTCTGGTTTTCCTCCTGGCTTGTGACCACCAGCTCACAGCAGCAGCACACCAGCACAGCAGCACACCAGTACTCAAACTCCCCTCACCTCTGTCACTCGGTCCTATTTATACCTGCAAGACTGCTGTACTTAAACTGAAGAAACTGTAAAGCCCTCGATGGCGACATGAGAGCAAGCAAAACCAGACAGAGGCTGATGATGAAATGCTACGTCATAACCATCTGAATTGCAGAAATGACACATGAAATTGGAAAACAGTGTTTTGCTGGAGCCCCAGGGGATGCATAGGAAGTCTTACCCTTTGTCTTAACTTGCTCGCTGCCCACAGACAATTTCTGGGCTGTCTGAGCAATCTTTTATCAGTTGCTCTGTAAAATTGAGGGAAAATAACCCAAGCACAGAGGTAACTGCACCACGGCTCCTTGCAGGCTGTTAGCAACTTGAGGAGCGGTGGCTCGAGTCATCTGCTTGGAGATCTGGGGACACATCCTGCTTGCCATTGCAGTCTCTGCAAGACTTCCCCCCCCCAAAATGAGGCCACAACGAGGCATTGCAACTGAGGCTCTGAGAAACCACTGGCCTCTCCTCCTCCTGTTCAATAACACCAGTCCTGCAAACTCCTGGTTTTAGAAATGCTTTACTGCCCTGGCTTTGTTGTCTCTGCCACAGCAGAAGAAAAAAGCTGCATGTGTAACTGATTCCTTAATTCACAGCTTATTTTCACATTTAACCATAGTCATGATTCCTATCAAGAACTCTAGATGCCCTCATATAATTAAATATGCAATTTACACAATTAAATTAACTAAATGGAATGAAACCACCAATGCCACAGGAACTCAGCTGCCTATTTAGCACATCCCCTCGTTCACGCAGAACGGCATCCGAGGCTTGCTGCAAACCCCTCTCAACCCATTTTGCAGCAAACCCTGAAAGTCAGCAAATTTTGCTTTTCTATGGAAAGAGAGGAAGCAAGTTGCAGGGACTCAAAGCCTTTACAGATAATGTCTTGCCAGCTACCTCTTCTAATGAAAGTGGAGGGATCTGGCTATGCTGGAATATTTAAGAGGAAGAGGAGGTCTGGAGCAATACAAGACATACCCCAAATTTCAAAGACAAACTGGAGGGATGAGCAGACAGCATTTTCAGGACATTAGCACTCCAATAACAGTTTTTGCATTAATTCAATGGTGACAGCTGCTAAACAGCAATATTGTTCAAAGACACTCCATGAGACAGTGGAGGAAGATGTGCAATGGAGAAGGCTAAAAAAAAAAAAATTAAAGAGAGGTTTCACCTACCTTCGGTCATTTCTCCTCCTTCTGAACAGCTTTTTGGTGTGCGAGATTTCAGCTTCATGAGGCAATGGATGGTAACCCTGTAACAGAGGGAAAAGCAACCATCAGTTCCAAGATACAGGAGGCATCGATATGTAGGTGCTCAGAATGAGACAGAGCTGTGTGCCCAGCGTGTGAGGCTGATTGAAGAAAATGTTCCCATCTGTACATCCTTACAAAACACAAACCAGGACAATACCTCAAACCCAATCAAAACTTTCTTCTCCACTTCTACTCTTCCTCTCTCCACTGAAGGTGCCAGGTTACCTGGCTCCGACTTGGGATGTTTGTCTGCTTAGAGGGGTGCTGTATTTACCATCCTGCTATGGGCATCATGAGGCTTCATTAATGTCAGCAAAGGGATTCAAGGCTCCTGGACAAAAGGCACTATGCAAGTGCAAAGTGTTATTTATTTCCCAGGGACTAGAGCGCTGTCATAACCCTGATGATTATTATTTATGTAGCATCGTACTACCCAGGCTGGCAATAAAAGCCTTGTAAAAGTTAGTCCTTTTATTTCCACAGCGATCTATCTCACTGTTTGAGCTGGAGCTGCAGATGGTGAATCAGCCTCAGCGAGGGGCCACGGGGAGCAGTAAGGTAAGGGCAAGGGCTGGGCAGGATGGGTTCTCGTCGAGCAGCAGCTTTGTCATATTGTCATGACAATACTGCCTGCAAAAACAAAATCCCTCTCCATGCACAGATAGCCTTAAAAATTACAGTTAATTTTGGTAGCAGTTACAGATATTTTGAGATCCTCTGGTGGAAGATGTAACAGAGGAGAAAGGTTACTGTGGATGGCAAAGGGCAGAGCAGGCATCCCAGAGTCTGAGACTAGAAGGGCATATCTTGACCATCCAGCCTGGAGAAAGGCACCCCACAGGTGCTGCAGCAAACCCACAGCACTTTGGAGATCTTCACCCTTTGAGATTTGAAGCAATGCAGAAGTCACCAAGCCCCTGGGTAAGTCTTGCTGTTGGCTAGCCTGCCCCCATTTCAGCCTTGCTTTGCCAGCAGGGTTGAAGTGTGTTTTTTGGGAAGGTGGTTTCCCTCCTAACTTTCTTTTTCACTTCTACTCTTCCAGAGAGAATAACCCTGCACCATAAAGAGCTCTTCTCACACTCCCTGCACCTTGCCTCAGCCCAGTCTTGACTAAGGAGAGCTGGGTTGGGGAAAGCGAAAGCTGGAGGCCTGCTCTGCCCGGGCTGAAGTGGGATTATCATTTGGTTAACTGGGTTTGACTGGGCTTTTCCTGCAGCCAAACACGTTATGGTTAATTCTGGGTGGCACCACAGAACCACAGAGACCTCCCTGAGGAGCCCCCAGCCCCTCTGGGCAGCCTGGGCCAGGGCTGCGGCAGCCGCCCAGAACAGAAGTGTGGCCTGGCAGACAGGGGGAGCCGCCAGGTCTCCGCTACGGGCCCAAGGCCTCTGGGCCTGGCCCTGGGCACTGCCACAAAGAGCCTGGACACCACTGAAACAAGCCTGGAGATCTTTGAGGTCAAGCAGTTTGAAATTATACTGAGGCTTTTTCATTACTGGGGCTGCAGTCTGAGGCCTTCTCACCTATTTGATCACTTCTTGTTCACCGATTGCACAGGAGGAGCTTAATCTCTCTGAGATCTGGTCCTCTGAAAATTCACTTGCTATTGGCCAATGAGTACCAAGCTAATGGGAAAAGGAAGGGAGGGAGCAGACACGCAGCCCAATCGCATCAGCTGTACTAGGTTAGGAAACAAGGCTAAAATTAGCACAATACTCAGTGAGACCATTTCTAAATGTTGTACTACCACAGCAGGCTAAAGCTTGGGGTATTTTGAAGAATTTAAGCTGCATTGCATAAACATGTGCAAATACAATTACCCTGAAAAAGGAAACCATCTCTGCAGAGCACAAGCACCCAAAGTACCGATTTCCCATGAGCGAAGCTTTCATTAAGTGTCAGGAGCTCTAGTCCTGCCCATGCCCATAGGCAGAGCCGTGCACTGCTGCATGGCGTCCTCACAGCACACCGCTGCTCCTCCTCAGCCCTCTGTCCTCCAGAACAGACAACCTGGGTGTGAGAGATGGGTTAACGGCATGGGAACACAACTCCTAACCTAAGGAGGATGCCTGGCCACTGCCAGTGCCCGAGAAGAACTTGGCATCCCAGCTAGGAGAAGCAAGCATCTCCCTTCTCTGGCCGAGCGGTTCCCTTCCTTAGTCCTAGCCATCAGACATTGTTTTGGAAAAAAACTGTCGCTAGTTCCTACTCTTGTCTATTTTGGTGTCTAAGCAAAGTTAAATTTGGAAGGAAGAAAAGTCGACTTTTTTTGTGCAGCAAGCTGATGTAAAAGGAAATATCAGCAACTCCCAAGAAGGGCAGAGTGCCTGGACAAGTCGAGGGTGCTGGGTGGGTGGGTGCAGGCCAGAGTCCCAAGGGCACAGTAAATACATTTATGACATTTGATTTGTCTGGAGGTTGCTCCCCACTGCAGCTCACGCAGTGCGGCACTGGAAGTGCCTTTAGCAGAGCTAATTCACTGAGGACAACGGGGATCTGAAACACAGCTCTTCCATTTTTCAGCAGGCTGGCTCTCTATGAAGCTGAAATCCCCAAGCAGAACCAAAGGGATATGCTTCGGTGGGCAGAGGACCACCCTGTGCCCTGCAATGGGTCTCCAAGTACATCTGAGGGATGCTCTTCGCTCATGCCCGAGCCTGCAGACAGCAGTGACCTGAGGTGCCCACGGATTTCACACGCGGATTTGTGACTTGTCCGTGGGCAGTAAAATCACACTTGGTCTCTCTCCCACAGCAGTTTTATTTTGATATTTATTCACAGGCGGCTTGAGCACATAAATATTTCAGGGCTGCTGGTTCTGGAAGCGAGAGGTATGGGAAAAGCAAAGAACAAGGAGTCCATGTTCTTTAGAAGTACCGCTAATAGAGGTCATTTTCAATCTTGGAGCAAAACGCTCTGCAGTTTACATGGTGGTAAACTTGGAGCAGAACCTGAGAAGCACATGGGACGTCTAATGTATGTATGTATGTTGTCCTGGTTTCAGTTAGAACAGAGTTAATTTTCCTCCTAGTAGCCGGTAGGGAGCGATGTTTTGGATTAGGATGAGATGAGTGCAGATAACATGCTGATGTTTTAATTGTTGCAGAGCACTGCTAACACTAATCCAAGGACTTTTCAGCGCCTTGCTCTGTCCTGCCAGCAGGCAGGCTGGGGGTGCAGCAAGAGCTGGGAGGGGACAGACCCAGGACAGCTGACCCAAACTAGCCAAAGGAGTATTCCATACCATCTGACGTCATGCTAAACAATAGATAGGGGTGGCTAGCCAGGTTGGGGGGGCCGGCTGCTCGGGATAGGCTGGGCATCGGTCAGCGGGTGGTGAGCAATTGCATTGTGCATCACTTGTTTCGTACACATTATGACTAGTAGTACTATTATTATTATTATTATTATTATTATTATTATTATTTTCCTGTCTTAATAAACTGTTGCTATCTCAACTCTCATTTCACTTTCCCGTTTCTCTCCCCCATCCCAGAGAGGGAGGGGGAAGGGTGAGCGAACGGCTGTGTGGTGTTTAGCTGCTGGCCAGGTTAAACCACAACAGTCCTTTTTGGCGCCCAACGTGGGGACCGAAGGGTTGAGATAATGACAGATCTGACCAGGGTGTGTTAAACTAAAATTGGTATAAGTATTAGACCTGCTTAATAGTTGCTAGTCACAGTCTTGGTTGCTTTAATCTCGCATCTGCTGCGCCTGTATTCCAAATTGAGTTTTGTAGCACATTATTTTCTGTTTGTGATCCCTGTCGTGCTGTTTATCCTTTCCAGGGCCCTGGTTTAAGGTCGTTATGGTACTGTGTGGTGTAGCAATAGCTTATGATATGATAATATGTCTGGTCATGACGCTAACCTGGTACTTGTACTCAGCACTGTCGTCGACTCTATACTTTGGAAACCATATCTCAGAAACTATTAACAATTACACCCATTGCCTTTTTTCGTCAGGGAGCCAGTCTGTGGAGGGGACAGGGGAAGATATTTTTTCCTACTTGTTCACTTCCCCTTTCTCCTTCACCACCCTCTTATCCTCTGAGCTAGTTACGATAGTTCTCCAAGATGTTGAATATTCTTGGGATACTCATACCAGCATGTTCTTGTTGTTATGTCTCCTGAATGTGCTTCAGGTTTTGTTTAATGTTAAGCAACTACTTAGGAAACTCATTCAGATATCAGTCCTGAGGCGGGATAGTGGTGAGTGACAGGGAGTGGGGGAGGATATGGGCAGGTTTCTAGAGCAATGGGCACCTCCGATGTGTTGGAAATTCACCCCTGAACAACTGCAAAATCCTAAAGAACTGGTAGAATGCTTGAAAAAAGGGTGTCATGACTCTAGCAGTTCCAAAGTGACACGACTCACTGTAGCATGCTGGGGTCTGGCCTATGCCTATCGAGCTGCAATTGATGCTACTACCAACCTAGTGACAGACCCTGCGGCCATTCCAAGTCCTGTGACAGGTCCAACGGCCACTCCAACCCCTATGATGGACCCTGCAGCTGTTCCTGCTCCTGCAGCCACTCCAGCTCCTGCGGCTGGGTCAAAGATACAAGCTGTAGCAGTGCAAGTTACCCCTGCAGAAGGTGTTCCAACCCCTGTGGCAGGCCCTGTGGCTGGGTCAGAGAAACGAGCTGTAGCAGTGCTAGTTGCAACTGTAGACAAGGTGAAAAAATGCTACAGAGATTCAGGCTGTTTAGAACACAGAGTCTTCCGCTAGGTCTAGGTATAGAGAAGATGAGGCTGGGCCATCAGAGGAGCAGGAGGATGAAGATGAGGATGTCGAAAAATCAACAGTAACTACCCAAAACGTATACCAACATGAGCTACGAGATGTGTGAAAAGATTTTGGTCGCTGAATAGGTGAGCAGCTTGTCACCTGGCTGCTCCAGTGCTGGGACACTGGAGCCGAGAGCGTGGAATTAGAGGGCCAGGAAGCCAGGTGGCTGGGATTCCTTGCTAGAGATGCAGGCATTGACAAAGCAATTGTAGATGGAGCACCATCTGACAGCCTCTGGAGGCGTCTCCTGTCAGCTATGAGGGAAAGGTATCACTTCAGGGAAGAACTTGTGTGTCTACCAGGCAAGTGGACCACTATGGAGAAGGGAATCCAGTACATGAGGGAATTAGCCCTACGGGAGGTGATTTATGAGGACCTAGACAATGAACACATATCCTTAGATCCAGATCACTTCAGGTGTACCCGACCCATGTGGCAGAAGTTTGTACGGAGTGCACCATCATCATATGCCAGCTCATTGGCAATAATGGCCTGGAAAGAGGATGAGGAACCCACAGTGTATGAAGTGGCTAAACTCCGGCAGTATGAAGAAAGTCTCTCCTCTTCCTTACAGGCCTGCGTCTCGGCTGTGGAGAAACTTTCTAAAAGCGTCCATCAACTAAAAGAGAATACTTTGGAGAAACCTTCTGAAAAGATCCAGCAACTTAAGGAGAGTTTATTTTCCTCCCCTCCTGTACAAACCAGTGTCTCAGCTATCAGGGGTAAGCGCTCATCCATGCAGGGAAGATGATATGGTGGGTACACACCCCGTGCCACCCTGTGGTTTTACCTACGTGACCATGGAGAGGCCATGAGAAAATGGGATGGAAAATCTACCGTGACCCTAGAGGCACAGGTACGTGAGTTGCAAGGAAAAACAATCAACAAAAAGGGGTTCTCTGAAAAAGTTAGAAGAGGATATTTAGATCCTTAGAAGAGGATATCTCAAGGACCCAGAAGGGTTCTGGTGGGCTTTTGGCAACAGTGGACTATCGTGGCCTGAATGAAGAGACGCCACCACTGAGCGCTGTAGTGCCGGAAATGTTAGAACTCCAGTATAAACTGGAATCAAATCTCTGAAAAGTTTGCTGCTCCACCTTCCAGCAGGCAGTCCTTTAAGCACAGAAATGAAGATTCTGACCAGGACTAGAGGGGCCCTGCCTCCAGCCAGGGGGAGGAAAGGGAGAATCGAGTTTATTGGACTGTGTGGATTCGATGGCCTGGCACATCAGATGCACAGAAGTATAAGGCTTTAGTAGACACCGGTGCACAATGTACTCTAATGCCATCAATCTATAAAGGGACAGAACCCATCTGTATCTCTGGAGTGACAGGAGGATCCCAACAGCTAACTGTATTGGAAGCTGAAGTGAGTTTAACTGGGAATGAGTGGCAAAAGCATCCCATTGTGACAAGCCCAGAGGCTCCATGCATCCTTGGCATAGACTACCTTAAGAGAGGGTACTTCAAGGATCCAAAAGGGTACCGGTGGGCTTTTGGCATAGCTGCCTTAGAGACAGAGGGCACTAAACAGCTGTCCACCTTGCCTGGTCTCTCAGAGGATCCTTCTGTGGTGGGGTTGCTGAGGGTCGAAGAACAGCAAGTGCCAATCGCTACCACAACTGTACACCGGCGACAATATCGCACCAATCGAGACTCCCTGATTCCCATCCATAAGTTAATTCATCAACTGGAGAGCCAAGGAGTGATCAGCAAGACTCATTCACCTTTTAATAGTCCCATAGGGCCAGTGCGAAAGTCTAATGGTGAGTGGAGACTAACAGTGGACTATCGTGGCCTGAACGAAGTGACGCCACCACTGAGCGCTGCAGTGCCGGACATGCTAGAACTCCAGTATGAACTGGAATCAAAGGCAGCCAAGTGGTATGCCACAATTGATATCACTAATGCATTTTTATCCATCCCTCTAGCAGCAGAGTGCAGGCCACAGTTTGCCTTCACTTGGAGGGGAGTCCAATACACTTGGAATCGGCTGCCCCAGGGGTGGAAACACAGCCCTACCATTTGCCATGGACTGATCCAGTCTGCGCTGGAGCAGGGAGAAGCTCCTGAACACCTACAGTACATCGATGACATAATTGTGTGGGGTGACACAGCAGAGGAAGTTTTTGAGAAAGGGAAGAAAATAATCCACATGCTTCTGAAGGCCGGTTTTGCCATAAAACAAAGTTAAAGGACCTGCACGAGAGATCCAGTTTTTAGGAATAAAATGGCAAGATGGACGTCGTCAAATCCCAATGGATGTGATCAACAAAATAACAGCTATATCTCCACCAACTAGCAAACAAGAAACACAAACTTTCCTAGGTGTCATGGGGTTTTGGAGAATGCACATTCCAAATTACAGTCTGATTGTAAACCCGCTCTACCAAGTAACCCGTAAGAAGAACGATTTTGAATGGGGCCCTGAGCAACGACAAGCCTTTGAACAAATTAAGCAGGAAATAGTTCATGCAGTAGCCCTTGGGCCCATCCGAACAGGACCAGATGTAATGAATGGGCTCTACACCGCAGCCGGGGAGAATGGCCCCACCTGGAGCCTCTGGCAGAAGGAACCTGGGGAAACTCGAGGTCGACCCCTAGGGTTTTGGAGTCGGGGATACAGAGGATCTGAGGCCTGCTACACTCCAACCGAAAAGGAGATATTGGCAGCATATGAAGGAGTTCGATCTGCTTCAGAAGTGATCGGTACTGAAGCGCAGCTCCTCCTGGCACCCCGACTGCCAGTACTGGGCTGGATGTTCAAAGGAAGGGTCCCCTCTACACATCATGCCACTGATGCTACATGGAGCAAGTGGGTTGCACTGATTACTCAGCGGGCTCGAATAGGAAACCCCAGTCGCCCAGGAATCTTGGAAGTTATTATGGACTGGCCAGAAGGCAAATACTTTGGCATGTCATCAGAGGAGGAGGTGGTCCGTGCTGAAGAAGGCCCACTGTACAACAAGCTACCAGAAGATGAGAAGAGATATGCTCTGTTCACTGATGGGTCCTGTCGTATTGTGGGAAAGCATCGGAGATGGAAGGCTGCTGTATGGAGTCCTACACGACGAGTTGCAGAAGCTACTGAGGGAGAAGGTGAATCGAGTCAGTTTGCAGAAGTGAAAGCCATCCAACTGGCTTTAGATATTGCTGAACGAGAAAAATGGCCAGTTCTCTACCTTTATACTGATTCATGGATGGTAGCAAATGCCCTGTGGGGGTGGTTACAGCAATGGAAGCAGAACAACTGGCAGCGCAGGGGCAAACCCATCTGGGCTGCGGCGCTGTGGCAAGATATTGCTGCCCGGGTAGAGAACCTGGTTGTAAAGGTACGCCACGTAGATGCTCATGTGCCCAGGAATTGGGCTACTGAAGGACATCAAAACAACCAGCAGGTGGATCAGGCTGCTAAGATCGAAGTGGCTCAGGTGGACCTGGACTGGCAACATAAAGGTGAATTATTTCTAGCCCGATGGGCCCATGACACCTCAGGCCATCAGGGCAGAGATGCAACATACAGATGGGCTCGTGATCGAGGGGTGGACCTGACCATGGACGCTATAGCACAGGTTATTCATGATTGTGAAACATGTGCCACAATCAAGCAAGCCAAACGGTCAAAGCCTCTCTGGTATGGAGGACGATGGCTGAAATATAAATATGGAGAGGCCTGGCAGATTGATTACATCACACTCCCTCAAACCCTCAACGGCAAGCGCCACGTACTTAGAATGGTGGAAGCAACCACCGGATGGCTGGAAACATATCCTGTGCCCCATGCCACCGCCCAGAACACTATCCTAGGCCTTGAAAAACAAGTCCTATGGCGACATGGCACCCCAGAAAGAATTGAGTCAGACAACGGGACTCACTTCCGAAACAACCTTATAGATACTTGGGCCAAAGAACATGGTATTGAGTGGGTATATCACATTCCCTGTCATGCACCAGCCTCTGGGAAAGTTGAGCGATACAATGGACTGTTAAAGACTACACTGAAAGCAATGGGTGCTGGGACATTCAAAAATTGGGACACACATTTGGCAAAGGCCACCTGGTTAGTCGATGCTAGGGGATCTGCTAACCGAGCTGGACCTGCCCAATCAAACCTGTTACGTACTGTAGAAGGGGAAAAAGTTCCTGTAGTGCATATAAGAAACATGCTGGGTAAAACAGTCTGGGCTACCCTTGCCTCAGGTATTCCATACCATCTGACCTCATGCTAAACAATAGATAGAGGTGGCTAGCCGGAGTGGGGGGGCCGGCTGCTCGGGGGATAGGCTGGGCATCAGTCAGTGGGTGTTGAGCAATTTCATTGTGCATCACTTGTTTCGTACACATTATTATTAGTATTATTATTATTATCCTGTCTTAATAAACTGTCTTTATCTCAACTCACAGGTTTCACTTCCCCTTTTCTCTCCCCCATTCCAGAGAGGGAGGGGGGAGGGTGAGCAAACGGCTGTGTGGTGTTTAGCTGCCGTCCGGTTTAAACCAGAACAGATTCCAAACCTCACTCTGTAAAATGCCCTTCTTCACCGTTACCCACGCCATCAGCCTCTGCTACAGGCACTGAACAAGATACTCGTAGCCCTGAGACAGTCAAGTAGGCAAAGGTGACCCAAAAGGGAAACAGCATCGCTGAAACCCAGAGCAAGCAGATTGAGAGAAGCAGTGGGACAGATGGAAACAACCAAGGCTCGGGTGATGGGAGAAGTAAAAGAAATGATCTGTCTGTATTGCAGCATTGGTCCACAAGAGCTTTATCTCAAAAGCCTTTGTGCCCTCAAGAAACATCTCCACCCCTGCTTAAACAAATGGTGGTAGAAGGCCTGAGCTAAACAAACGGGTTGTTAGGCCGCCAGTAGATGCTGGGAGCTTTTCTCTGTTTTATTACACCCAAAGTTCAGAGTGGGATTTATTTTCGGAGGCAGTGGGAAGTGACGGGCAGGGCTTAGTTTATGGCAGCACTGAAGACATTGCCTCTGCAACAGCAGCGACAGAAATCCTGTGGCTGAAGGCAGGGCCAAAAGTTAAACAAATATTGCAGCTCCAGAAATGATCCACAGAAACCAGCCCAGAAACTCTTAACATATCCTGATAAGGTTTCCATCCACCTATATGACGGGTTATTCGCTGCAGGCCTGGAAAGCCTGGGACAACATGTATCTATTTAAATATGTTCAGCCAATGCTGAGCACGTTCAGGGTCAGGCTGCAAGGTGTGGACCAGGCAGTGCCCGTGTGGGATGAGCGGTTGGGGACATACCCCACCAGAGATGTCCCCATCACCTCTGCAGCCGGTGTTTGTCAGCACCAGGGGCACTTTGAGCAAAGCCAGCTGCTGGCACACCACTTGCCAGTATCTCTTCCCCTTCCAGGAATTCCCACAAAAGTGGTCTGCCATCCACTCTCATCTGACACGAGGGGAATTTTCTGCCTCTTGAAAGAAGAGGGCTGTGGCACAACCCAAAGACTTGACCCGATTTGGAAGCCATGGAAGAATACCAAACAGTGGCAGGAAGGGGCCTGTAAATGATTTCCTCTGTTAAAATTTAAGTGATAAATCTGTTCCTTAAAATTGCAAACTGTTCATTTTTCCTGGAAGGTGCTGTACTGGGTCTGGCTGGGATGTTAACTTTCCCTGCAGCAGCCCACACAGTGCCACGCTCTGCACTTGTAGCTAGAACAGCAGTGGTATCACACCAGTGTTGTGTCTGCTGCTGAGAAGTGCTGGCACAGCATCAGGACTTTCTCTAACCCTCCTGGGGGGTGGGCAAAAAAGTGAGAAAGAAACATCACCAGGGCAGCTGACCTAAACCAACCAAAGAGATATTCCATACCATATGATGTCACACTCAGCAATAAAAGGTGGAAGAAGGAGGAAGAGGGGAGGGGTGGGCTTTCGTTGCGAAAACGTCTGTCCTCCTCGCGAACACCAGCTACGTGCGTTGAGGCCCTGCTTCAAGGACGTGGCCAGGCATCGCTCATTTGTGGGAAGTAGAGAATAATTTATTTCCTCTGCACTTCCACATAGCCTTTACTTGTTTTGTTTTGCTGTTCCCTTTCCCCCTCCCTTTCCCCTTTCCCTTTTTCCCTTTAGTTGAATTGTTAATTAATATTTCCTTAATATATATATATTTTTTCTCTTTAATTAAATTATCCTTATCTCAACCCGTGAGTTGTTCTTTCCTTTACTTCTTCCCCTCCTCATCTGAGGAGGGGGAGTGAGAGAGCGGTTGTGGTGTTCAGCTGCCCAGCACAGTAAAACCACCACAGGTGCTCATAATATTAAATGCTTCTGAATAAGGAATCAGTCGGTGCTCCTTTTTTTATCAGGACTCAAAGCCAATTGAATAGAAAGCACAACGATTTCACACCATGCTCCAAGCCCAAGGCAAAAGGTGGCTCAGTCATTACAGCCCCGTGCTGTGGTGGCTCTCCCATCATGCAGCATGCACGGCACAGCACACATGACTTCTGGCCACCTCCAAGGATGCTTCTTCAGTCTAAATTCAGCTGTTGGGTTGGCAAAGGTGCCTGTGTTTCCAGCCACCCCAGGAGCACAGCTCTTCAGGTTTCTCTGCCACCGAGCCCCACAGCGACGGAGGAGGAAGGATGCTCCGTGGGACCTCAGGAATAGGACGTGCTCGCCCGATGAATCATGACATGGCGCAACACGCCTATCAAATGGGAGGCATAGGAAGTTGTTTCTTGGGAGATTTCCCGGTTTGGAGGATTTCCTGATTAACTGCATCTTTGGGGAGTGTGCCATAAATGTACATTGCCAGCAAAGGCTGAACGTGGAGCTGCAGCGTGATTTGGTGGTGAGCACCTCAGAGGAGACTCTTTTCCCAAAGAAAGGGTGGGGATACAGATGAGCAATGACTGTGATGGCAAACATGATGGCCACAGCTAAACACACTCCTTCCTTGGTTATCATTAAAAGTACCGGGCCAATTTCCTAGAGGGCTCTGCCGTCCCACATTGCCCTAAGGGTACAAACTCCTGTAATCCTATTTGCTGAGTGTTAACGACAGTTTATATGGCCTCTCCCAAAACCGTGGTCATTTTAATGAATTACAGACTCCACACACACAGAGTCCCAGATCTGAAGAAGCATCACTTTGACTCATCTCTTCCAACCACTTTTCCCCAGCGTTTGCTATCAGCTCCCAGCAGAGCGGACACCCACTAGACAGATGATAGCACAGACCCTGGCATTAAATACTTGGAGGCAGCTTCATCCCTCTGCAACCAGCCCTGGGATAAAACCAAAGACACAGAGAACGGCAGGAACAGCCTGGCGTCAAGCTGCCTATGTGAGGTGAAGGATGCAAATGTAATTAAAGCGTTAAAATAATTAGGCAAAGAACCTCCAGTGAAATGCACCTTGAACCTTCCTCAGTGCCATCTGCTGATGACTGACAGCAAGTTTTCTGGGCTCTGTTTTAAACACTTGGCCCCATAGCTCCTGAATTATGTATAATTCTGAGAATTATATATAAAAATATTGGAGAAATATATATAAAAACTTTGAAATTCTGCACAAAGTCTCCTCAGAGGAACTGCAGACACATAGTACCCACCGACACAACCGTGCTGGGCAGGGGCAGCAGCAGGAGCCATGGAGCAAGGTGCACACTGGAAGCATTGATGCCAGGTGCTCCAGATGCACTGACACAGATGTGTGGTGCCATAGGAAGAGTATAAACAACAGAAAAAAGAAATCCCCTTTGTTACCAGAATCCGCAAATCCAAAATCAGTCACAATCTGACTTAGGAAACAGAGTTTTTCCCATGTTAAAGCAAAATGGGAACAATACTTCATGAGTGGAAGTAACTTTAATTGTTTTAACTGATGTTATTTTATTGTTGTTTAGGTTTATTTTTTATTTGTATTTATTTCCTCTAGCTCGGTCATGCTTAAAAACAAACCTTACTGTCAGCAGTAAAGTGTCCCGTCCGTAAATAAATGCATTTATCCAGTAAATACAGATGCAACTACAGCACTGCCTGGAATCCTTCAATGCAGAATATTTAAAGAATCAACATTAAAATAAACAGTGTTGGCGACCTGGGTTTGCTTTCTCCTGTAAAACAGAGCTTCTTTCAGCTATTATTGGGGATAAATGCTGCCTGCATCACATAGGCCTTGGTATTTGCCTTGTGGTCTGTTCAGCTGATGCCGTGCAAACACTACAGCATCAAATTTGGCACTAACCGATGGTCTCAGAGGTAATGGATTCAACTTGCCCCATTCCTGCTCCCCTGCTCCCTTCAACTGGGGGTTTGCCCGTGGGGATGCTGGCTGGCAGTGGCACTCTCCCTGACTGACTCGTGCCACCAACGCCACCACTGGCCAGCAGGCTCCATGTCGCGCTGGGTGACGGGCACTAAACTGCTCTGCTGTGTGCTGGAGAGCTTGGGGCACAGGCTGGCTCCCGGCTTGCCCAGGCTTACCCTAAGAAAGGGCCACGCTGCTTGGAAAAGCCTTTCCTACATTTTGCTTGGCTGCTGCTAATTTGGGGGTGAGGGAGGAATTACTCTAGCTGGGACTTACAACGTTGTGACGTTGCTATGGGAATATTTGTAACTTCAGCTATTTCGGTCCCTCTGGGACCATGCATTTCTTTAAAGTATACTCCTCCTCTGTATTTTTCACATTCCCAAATCTGTTTTTCCTCATCTCTTGCCCCTTCAAAGCCTACAGCCCCCAGTCTGTAGACGTGGACGTGCTGATCCTGCCTCCCCGGCATGGTGATCACCCCCCAGCACCTCCCCGCCATGCATCGTGGGGCTGGTGGCACGAGGAGGACCTCCCTGATGGACTTTTTGTGATCTCTGAATGGATCCAATAGGACATCAGGGAGTTTTGGAGTAGGGCCCAGGTCACCTTCTACACTGCAGAGTCTGTTGAAGCTCTGTGCAACCACCAGTTTTTTTTTGTTTGTTTTTTTTTTGGTACAACAACCTCTGGCAAAAGCAGCTTCTGCCCCATGTGCTCACCTTAGCATCACTCTCAAAAGAAGGTAGGGGTTGTACTCGTATATTTTCATTTCACCCATATTATTAACAAAAGATTGCCCAAACGGACATGAAAAACATGCAATTCCCCAGAACCAAGTCCCTGCAAATCTACCCAACTTGAGTGGACCACAGTTTCAGCTCATGCTTATGCAAACTCCCTGGGACAGTCCAGCAGCAATGAAGGCCCTCAATTGCAGACTGATAACTTCATAACCTTACAAACAATAGGTGGCTGCTCTTTCCTTTCAACATGGTAGAGACTTTCTCACCATGCAGCCCTTGGCACTTCCCTTTGGAGGTGATCCAAACACACACTCTCACACCACCCTAAGATGGCAGGCAGCAGTTAGTAAGTCAATGCACATTTCTCTGCTCTGCTACCTGGAGAGGGGAGGCAGGTGGCCTCAGAGAGGTGGCTTGTCTCACCGTCATCCTTATCGCTGTGATCCATGCACTCTGACACTGAAGTTGAGGGGAATTTCACCGCCACTTTCAATGGGGTCGTGACGGTGGCAGCCCCTTTTGGTCCACCAGGCCAAACCCTTCTCGCAGGCTCAAAGACGGCACCTTCCTGGCTGAAACAAGCTGTGCAGAATATCAACAGCCTTTCCTTCTTCAAGGCCCTTGTATTGTGCTTGAAACATTTTCACACAATAGATATTCCTGTTTTCAGACTCCTATTCCCAAGACACAGCCAACACATTTTCCCTGGGACTATACCACAAAGAAATGAAAGAAATGTTTTTTCTCCATTCTCAAGTTTCCACTTAGTCCAGCTCTGTGGGAACAAGTGAGGTCCTCATGTCACTGCCACCCTAGCTCAGAACATACCCCGGTGTGTAAACATTGATTTAATCCTATAATAACCTAATTCTTCCCTTTGAAAAGTCCCACTCCTTTGCCGTGACCCTCTGCTAGCCTACTGGTACTTTGGACTTGGGCAGAAGAAACTGTTTCTTGAGTTTGCTCCCTCCCAAGATCCTCCCTTTATGCATCAAGCCCTCCAATTCCTCCTGCTGTAATGGGTCTTAATGAAGGGACAAGTACAAAAAACTTTATGCACTTGCCACAGAGTATCAGTCATACCACCTCGTTTATTAATTACACTGGTGGTTTTTAACTGGTGCTTTGCAGACCTTTGGGAGCCATGGACTACCTTGAACAGCAAAACGAGTACAAGTAGGTAAAGCAAGTTTGTAGCTGCTTCGCAGCAGTCTCCAAATGTGACATTTGTAAATGGATCTGGCATTTCCACAAAAAAAAAAAAAAAATCCTAAAAAATGGCTTCTTATCTAAAATCTACTAGAGGACAGGAAGCAAGACAGCAGTATCTGCTCTCCCATGTCTTGCAAAGGATGAACCTCAACCATGACAACTCCAAAGATACAAGGAAACCTCATATTCTCCAGGCACCAGGCAAAGATCAGCCTTTCTGCCAGTAAAAACATGCATTATGGGTACTTTTGTGATGGCTGGTGGGAGCTGGGTGAAACCCGTTCAATTCATTTTGCATCGGACCAAGTTCCTCCAGGCTGTATTTCATCAGAACCAAGCAAGGACAAAGAAGAACCAGCAACAAAACATGACAAACAAAGCATGCCACCCTTCCTTGCCAGGGTGTTTTTAGCTCCTTCGCTTGGGTGTATGAGTCCTTCTTGTTGGCATGTGTGGTGGGCAATACAGGGGCTCAGTTCCAAAAGTTGGAGAGCTCTGAGAGGTCACGGAGAGCTGTAAGAACCTTAAATTAGGTCGCTAAGTACTGTATCCAAACTGGTTTTAGACATCCTTGCCTCCATACATCTCTTTGCCTGCTGTGCACAGCTGCATGCAGGTAGAGGAGGCGCACGGGGTCCCTCCTCCTGCCCGCACCTCTGTTGGGGAGGCAGACAACCCGGTGAGGTGGCATGGCTGCAGCCTGCCCTCCCGCAAATCAGATGTCTGCGCGGGTGCCTGTATCTCTGCACTTGGCAGCCTCAACCTCTCTCTCCTTATCAATGCCCAAAATATTCACTTAAGATCCATGGCTTTTCGCCAGCCAGAACACCTCATGAGGAGCACAAGCATCTCTTCCGTGCCTCCAACAAACCGAAGGAACAAAAGCAAGGCTCTTCCTCAAGCGCAAAAAAAGTAATAATTAAAAAATAAAAATAATAATAAAAAAATCCCACCAGCTAAGAAAAGCTGGAGGTTAATATAAATTCCATGAGTTTGAGGGGGAAATGGAGCTGCATTCAAAGACTCGATGGCTAACCACGCTTCCTTCATCTGGCAACTGTGCGCTCCCTGAGCAGAGTTATTGAGGAAGTTAGACGAGCACTATATTTGTTCCAGCTGCAGATTTCCCTTAACCCCTGGTAGTGGTGTTTTCAAAAAAAACAGCTTGTTTTCCGATGCTGGCTTTTCATTTTCATGCATGCCACGGCCACAGTTAGTAGCTTTAATCACTGCCATTCATAGATTAAAAATAATGAAAAAACCTTTGCCATTCTAAGAAGTCCAGGCTGGATGAGCAAAAGGGGGATTAAAACAAGGCTTTCAGGAATTAACTTGGAACAGGAAAGAAGATAAAGCCATTATAAAAGCTTGCACTAATACAGGAGTCCTTTTTGTTGTAAGTGTTAATGCAGCCATGCAAATTCCTACCAATATTTATTAGTCAGGTCATATATCTGCCTTGCTTCCTCTCCTGATGATAAAATCAAGGCTCTTTCACTCCACTAGAATGCTTATTTCTCCCAATTAAGAGGAAAAAAAAAAATGTATATATTTTCCAAGACTGTGTTTATGGTGTGCATAAGACTACCTGTGAGGCTGACACCTTCAGAAAAATGAAATACAGATACACTGCCATCAAGATACCTGGTTAGAGTCTAAATTGTTATGATTCTCCTCAAAAGGTGAGCGTGCTGCTTTCGGTACCGTCCCCTTCCATCATCCCCATCCTGCCAGAGCACTGGCGGTCCCAGGAAGGCACAGCACCCCACTCCCTCCTGACTGCCTCTGTGGTCCATCAGCTCAGTAGAGCATCTACTTTACCCAAACCCACTCCCAAGTCTACTATTTGCCTTGGCCCTTGGCCAGCAAAGCACTTAGGCACATGCTTAAAGTTAAGCACAAGAATAAACAGCTTGAAGTCAGTGGGACTTAAAATTAAGCACATATTTCAAGGATTTGCTGGATAAGGGCCTTAGCCCCAGTGCACCACATTTAACTCGGATGATTCTGGGCTTATTGGCTCCCCCTTTCCCCAGCCACCCTCCATCAGACCAGGCAACAAACAATTTCTGTTTTGCCACCACGCTAGAGGTTGTCTTTAAAGAAACCTTGTCTAGCCTACAGGCAGAGTATGTCTTTCTTTAATTATACCTGCCCGTGAAATACCTTCCAGAAATCCCCACCCAAACAAAGCCTCAGGAAAGGAAATAACAGAAATTCTTGATGGTTTCCACAGGGGAAGCGATCCCAACCAGTGAGACAAGGTACACGTAAGATGAGGCTGATGACTGTTCCTACTGTACGCAACTCCCAGCCCAGGAACACTCCTTAAAGGATGAGGAGAAACCCCGTTACCATACTGATTTCCCAAGGCAGAAGCCTCGAAGCTGGCCCCTGGATGTGGCTCTCCATGAATGTTCAGATCCTGCCTCGCCACTCTGAAAAGCCTCTTGGTGGACACATGGGGAAAGAAGAGACACGAAATCCATGAGACTACCTTGCTTGTCCAAGTAGGGAAGTGCAGCACCCGATGATCAGCCTTCCAAGAGGCCACACAGCTTCTAAAGGGCTAGAAGTCTCCCCCAGACTCCTGCTTGATTCTCTTTTGTCTTCCATGCCCTTTCACATGAGCTTTTATACTCTTTTTCAATTGCATCTACACTTGCTAGGGCCTTGGTGGCTGCGGGCAGGTGTGCAGTTCTGGCAGAGACAAAGCCCTCCTGCACAGAGGTAACCACTCCAAACAGGCAGCACAGAAGGACGTGGAAGACATGGGCAGAGGAGATGAGCAGAGGACTAGAAACTTGGACACAGAAGATGAAGATTCGCTGTTGATTTCTCCAGAAACAGGACTGCTCTCATCAAGAAGCAGCAACTTACCCAGACTTAACAGGAGACCCTATCCAAATTTTAAAAGACTCTAGAGGCACACTAGATCTTCAATCTTCTGCACAGACTTCTTCAATGCCAAAAAACCCCCTCTTTTTGTCCAATCTTACATCAGGTTGGACCTCAGACCTCTCAGAAGAAGGGCACAGCCACGGGCTGCCACACTTGCCCTTCCTGAAGCCCATGACTCTCAGAAGTTAGGACTGGCAGATTAAACTAAAGTACCGCCTTGCAAGCAAACCTCGCCATGAAAAGATACCAAACAAGGCAATCTGCTTCTCCTTCAGACAGGAACGGCAGGATGGCCAAGTAGTCAAGGAACTCCACCTCTAACGCAGCAGGTTCCCAGCCTCGTGCACACTTCCAGCCCTCAGAACTCCTTGTGAAATACTTCCCTGGCCTCGCTGGCTATGGTCAGTTGTGCACAATTTCCTCTTCTAGATGAGGAAAAGTAGCAAAAGAGCTATATCTTGTAAGTCTGTTACACTTCACCTGCTCTCCACAAAGGCCAATGTAGCCCATTCTGTTATCATTCATTACCTGTGTAGCTATGCTGCTTGGAAACACAACTGAAATGTTAGATGCTGGATGGAGACTAGAAAGCTGCTGGACAAAACCAGCAAAACACCAAGGCTGAAATAAGAACTCATAGCTTGCTTACTTCTACCTTTGAACATGGGCATTTGTAAAAAATGAGTTTAAATAACAAACCTGTCTGTCTAAGCATTTATAAATTGAACCAAAGACACTTTTCCATTCAAATAAAGGATCCTTGCAGTGTGTGTAGCTGCAACCCACAGGGGTGGGTGGGAGACCTTGCATTTCTCCCTGGCCATGAGTGTCCCACCATGCCCTCAAGATTGAAATCAGGCAAGACATGGCACAACTCCCCCCATTTCCCTTGCTAGTGTTGTGGTCTCTGACAGCTTTCTGCAGCCAGGCTTGGCTTCATTTCAGCCCCAGGACACCTGGCAGCCTCTCAGAGCCTTTGCAGAGGAGCAGGACCCATGCACGTGCAGGCAGACGCACGCAGACCCTGCTTGCAGTGACCAGGTGGACGGGGGCAGTGGAGCCGCCGTGGGGCTCTCAGGACCATGTCAGGTTGCACGTACATTTGAAGTTGGCCATCCAGTCCTCAGCAGCGAGGTGCAATCTCTTACCAGCTACTTCCTCCTGCACTCACAGAGGTGATCTCCAGGAAAGCCCTGTAGTGTGAGGAAATCCTGGCCATCGCCACTAAAGCATTATTGACACAGCAAAGGAGATAATAATGACAGGAACTGCCTTACGGCAACATCATCACTGCAATTCATGTGACCGCTTGGTGCCAAGGTCCAGCAACCTGTAACGTGGCAAGAGGAGGTCACACATGCTGTTAGCTGGTTATTGTGCAAAAGGAAAAAAACAGAGGTGCTCTCCTACAGTTTGATGAGCATCATCCACTCTCCCTCTGGCAAACGAATCAGGTCATCAGCACATAATACTGTACTGACTCACTGTATTGACCCCACCTTCCCACAGGAGGCCACAGATCCCTGCTCCTTCAGGGAGGTAGGTTTGGCAGATAGCAAGTGTTATGGCTGTCTAGCTGACTTCTGGAAAAAACATCACCATCCATGGTAGCAGAACCATGAAGCCTGCAATGGCACTTGGGACTGTTGTGTGAGTGCCCTGGATTCATGAACAAACCCACAGAAGGCACAGCAGCCCTGCCACCTGCATACAGCCCTGGCCACAAAGAGATGCAGGTGGCTTTGATGACCACCAAAAACACAGAAAGTACCAGCGTGAGCAGTGCTGTGGGTCAGGCCCCACCAGCATTTCTCCCAAGACCTTTTACTGCAAGGAACACTGGATCAGACCTTCGTGGTCTGTGGAAGGTGTCCTGGAAGAAGCACATGCAGCCTGAAAGGTGCCAGCTTGAGAACCCAGCTGCTGGCAGATGTTAGGCAGGGCAAGCACCACGTGGAAAGCAGCTGTGCCTTTTTCAACCCCATCCTTGCTGAAGATGCCCACCCCACCAGCACACAGGATGTGTGTGCACTATGAGCAGCAGAAATTCCCCCACCTTGGACAACCAGGGGCACAGAGGAGGTGAAGAGTTGGGAGACACAAGGGCTCTACGTGACTCTCCGCATGGATTTGGCTGCTCACGGAGCAGATGCAGGGGAAGAAGTTGCCATGGCACCACAGAGGAGCACCTACGCCAAATCTGGGGCATGGTAAGCAGACAGATTTCTCCCCACTGTGAAAAATGCCCAAGAATGTCTTCTCCAACAGGCTACCGCTACACCAGAAATAGAGCACCCCAGAGACTTCACATTTTTTTACCTTTTTTTTCCTCTCCAACTCAGTATTGCTACACTCACAGAGCTGTTCAAGAGTCTTTCTTTAATGTCACGTGTGCAGCCAAAGTCCCTCAGGCACCAGCAGAAGTAGCTTGGGATATTTGCACATACCCCTTACAATGGAAGGAAGAGGATGTAGGAGGGAGGATCAGGCTGCTGACCCCTTTATTGTTCTTGGGCCAGAAGAAAGCTTCCTCCTGGCTTAAGAACCACGGTGCTGAAAAAGTTTTCCAGCCAGAGCGAGTCATATGGAGTCACTGTTTTTTTTTTATTATTATTATTATTATTTTTTTTTTGTTGTTTGTTTGTTGTCTCTCTCCTTTCCCTGCCTCCCCCTTCGGCCAAGCGATGGGGAGTCATAGAGTTGTGTTCCATTCACAAAATACCTGCTGCATATCACGTAGTCCTTCCCCCCGGCCACGGAGAAAGGCGCTGGAACCCAAGCAAACAAAAATAAACCATTTTTCTCTGCAGATTTGAAAAAAAGGAAGAAAGGACCCTGCTCCCAGACTGACGCCTCCAGCATGTGCACGCCAGGGAAGGGGTAGGCGGGGGGAAGCGAGACGACGATATGAAAGAAAACAAAACCAGCAAACTCTGCTCAGAAAGGATTAAATGGAGTTCTTCCAAAAAACCACCCCGCTGTTATATAATGAGGCTTAACTCGGAGTCACAGGGGTCACACGATGCAGCAGACTGGAAAAACCAAAGTGTAGTGCAACCTTTTAATTGTTAAGCCAACCACAAAAACAGAAAAATGATATTGTGATTGTACAACAAGGTGGCTGATGGTCATATTTCCCCCCCAACCTTGCTCTCTCTGGCCGAAACGCCCCATGTAGCCTTTCTGATGGCTAGCACTGATCTGCTTGGCTTCATCCATGCCGAGGGTGGCGAGGTGATGCCGTCTGCTCTCTGGGAGGCAGCTAGTGAGGGATGTGATGTGCCAAGCACACATCGATCCACTGGTAGCCTGAGATTTACCTGGGCAAGCCAGGGAATGAAAGCCATCAATCAATTGGCTTTCTAGGTGACAAATTGCACGCAAGGAGATGATCTTATAATTATTTTTTAAATGTTGGCTGCATCAAACAAACCCATCTTGCCGATGGTGGCCAAGCACCCACCTAGCCCCCAAGCCCTCCGTGGCTCTCCAGAACCTTTCAGACGGGCCTGTTGCACAACCTCAGCCACCATCCTGAACCTAGTGCAGGGCAAGGGCACTGCCTGGGCCTGATCCTGGCTCCACAGCACCTGCCAGCCTGCTGGGACTGAGTCTCCTCCTCACCCAGCACCTGCAGGGGCTCAGTTTGCAAAACTGGCCAGCCCAGGGACAGCCTCACGCATGGTTAAGTCCTAGGTATTTTATTAAAAAGCACTGTTTCTTCCTAACATGTTTAACATTGGCTCTTTGGGAAAGTAAAGGCAAGCCACCCATCCACTACTTTCCACACTCCACACACCCCAAAGCACAGGGACAGGGAACCTGGAGAAATCCTAGGCCCATGTTTTCCTTTAAAATATAACAAATGCAAAACTATGCTTCACTCCTGAATTTCGAAAACTGGCTTCAGTAAAGAACATCATTGCGAAGTGACCAGTAAAAACCAGGACAAGGCATCTCAGCTCTCAAGCTGCTGGTTCAGGTCACATCCTGGCAGCTGCTGACCCCAAACCTTGCTATTCTTACCCAGTGATACGCAGCAAGCCAAATTTAAGGAAGCTGGATTTTCATATTTTATTTATTCACAGTCCCAAGTGGAAAGCTGGCAAAGCTTAAGCACAGGCAGCCCCTGATCTTTCACAAATGTCACCCACGGGCATGTGATGGAGTGTCGGGGGTTCCCTCCCCAGGATCTGCAAGTAGAAGCAGTCAGAGCCTGGTGCAATATCTGCTCATTTTGCTCAGCCGAACGGAAACAAACTGCTCCTATAAGCATACATATTTTCTTTCTTTTTGGATGGGTGGCCTCAAAAGAATATACAATGAGAAATGAAATAATCAAGAGGACCACAAAAGCAAGAAGAAATGAAGCTTTATCGTTCTCCAGTAGTTTATCTGCTCATACATTACAGGAATTAAGGAAAAAAAAAAAAAAAAAAAAAAATAAGAAAAGAAATAGAAACCCAGCAATGAGCAGTTTATCCATGGTGGTACCAGCAGGCAAAAAACAGAGAATAACCCTGCCTGGCCACAGGACAAATAGCCGCCAGGGCAGCATCCTATGGCTAAAGGGCTGGGCAGCCCTCTCCTAGCTTCTCTACAGCCCCTCTGGGAGACCTCAGCATCATCTCTGTCCTCCCCACCCCTGGTTCTGCATGCAGATGCTGCAACGCATGGCACCCACATGCTTGTATCACATGCCTTTCGCTCTTCCTATTAGCTCAGGCTAAAGCCTGCAGCAGCATCCTGGAGGTGGCACAGCCTTCTCTTCTGTGGACTGTCCCAAATCCCAGTGCTTGCCAGTTCTGGAGCCAACTAAATACACAAACAAACCCAGAAGGTATTTAAAAGTGTAATCTACAGAGAAAAAAAATAGGGACAACAGGTATGCAGGAGTAGAAAGGACCTCTTAGTCACATTGTATAGCTCCCTTCAGAGACAGTCTTTATTTCCCCATGAATTGATTTCCCCATGAAAGGGACACGCAGGCATCATGTAACTCCCCCTTTACAGGACGGTCTTTGACCGAGCCACCGTGTATTGCCATAAATGCTTCTCCTGCTCCTACTTACCTATATTTACACCCAGGGCTATATATACATCTCCCCAAGCAGCACAGCACGTTCGGCCACCACACACAAGGGGATGTGCTTACCTGCTGCCTCCAGGCAGGAAACTCACCTCCTAAGAGCTTCTGGTCTGATTTATTGTATTGCTTGCTATTTCCATAACATCAGAGGAAAGGCAGCAGAAGGGGGGGGGGAATCTTCTGGTCAAGAATAAATTTTAAGTGCTACAGGAAATATTAACCTCCTATTTTGCCAGACACAGGCTGATGGCATCCCACAGTAGCAGAACTGCTACAAAGAGCTGTGTTTCTATGCTCTGTAGGCTCCTCTGCCAACAGGGATGTGTGCACATTTCTCTTCTTTGGTATGTCGACTTTTTAGAGAGAAATTCCTTCCTTCCCTTTATTTTATTAAAAACTCAGGCCTCTCATGCAGAATGGGGAAGGGAATTAGGATGTGGAAATAGCCAAGACAGAAGAAATAGCTGCTTGACCAAAGAGGAACTGAGCTTTTATTTGGTATAATTAGTAATTTATTTATTTATTTGTTTTTACTTCTGCTACTTTTAACCACTTTTTAACTTAAACGCTACTCTACAACCAGCTTCAGGAAAATACTCAGCAGAATTCATGGCAGTGCTAAGAAAGACCTCTCAGATTTCTAATGAATCCTTTGGGAAAACAAGGGAGAAAGAGATGTAACACTATTTAGAAGTTAAAATAAAATTCAGGCAGGATTTTGGGAGTAGAGAGTGGTGTTATAGTGTATTGAAAGGACTGGGAAAGAACGAAACAAAACCTTTCAGGCTTTATTTAGGTATTATATAGCTGGATACAAACAAACCTTTTTTGAAAGGAAAGTCAGCTAAAAGCCTGAGAAAAGCCTGGGTTGCTCTCCACTATGTTCAAGCCAGAGTTCATTTTGGTGATGTTTTATAGCCTCAAATGCCTCTTGGATTGTTATTTATACTACAGTACTAGTCCCCATATACAAATCAGTTAATTCCCTAGAAGACTGCACTTCTCATGTTTAAAACTACTTGTGAACTCCTTAAAAGCAAAATAAAGCATCTTTCTTCACTGTCCTGCCAGGAACACTTTCCCATCCAGCTCTCCCAGCCTCTCCGTACATCTCCTTGCGGCCCCTGGCTGTGAATCTCTGCTCGAGCTCAGGAGGACTTGCACATTTCCCTTGTCCATCCCTACCTGCCCAGTTTTCCTTCTTTCCATCTTCTCCTCACATCAGTGCTTCAGATGTTTCCTGCAGGGCTCCTCTTCTTCTGCGTCTCACCCAGCTCCTCCAAAACCCACCACCTCTTGTTGGTGAGCCCAGCCTAGTCCTGCCACTCAGATGCTTTGTGTCTACCCTTCCCATCAACCTGTCCCAGCCTGCAAGGCAGCCCCAAACCCATTATTCTTTTTTTTTTTTTTTTTTTTTTTTTTTTTTTTTTTTTAGCATAAGCCAGCATTTGGCAAACTGGGGTCCAAGGACCAGAGACAGTCCATCTGTGATGCCACCACGGTCTCACTCCTGCTGAGGTAGACACATTCTTCCACATGGTTTGGGGATGACAGGATAGATAAGGGACAGAGGGATAGTGTTCAGATGATCAGCCTATGTTCAATGGGGCAGTAACATCTTGCAGAGAGAGAGGACCTCTTAGTACACATGGCATCATTCTTTGTTGTGAGACCGAGCCCTGCAGAACAACAAAAAGTAAAAAGTCCACGTTTGCAAAAGCCCTGAAATGGGCAAAAGGGCACATTTGTAGAAGTCAGATTTCCAAGGGGGGGGGGTGGGGGGGTGGGGGTGGCATCACAATGCAAGCAAGGGAGACACGTGCTGTGGGGCATGGCCACCCCCGGGCACCAGCTCCCCTCTGCAAAACAGGGCTGTGGGGCCTGGGCAAGGCAATGACAAGAATGAGGGGTTCACAAACACCTCCAGGTTTTAATCCTGCTTTGCTAAGGGCCTCAGTCTTGGTGTTTCCATGTGGAGCTAGCCACGTTGCAGGGGAACACCTTCCCCCTCCGTGGGCGCAGCGGGATGGAGCCGCAGGAGGGGTGCAAGACGCAGCCACTACAGGGTGCGTTTTGCTGCTTTGAAAAAGCATTATTTGGAAGCAAGCCTTTGGAAAAAGCCCGCCTCCTCTGGACGGAGCTGTGCAGTGATACCGCAGTGCCCTCTAGTGCTGCAGGGTGCACCGGCCCTGGCCCTGCCCCCATCGCCACCAAACATCTCCGCTGGTGGCTCCCCAGCCATCTCCGCTCCCCATCGCACAGCCATTGTTGTCAGAGCGGCTTCACCCTCCGTTTGCCAAAACCTTGGCTTCCTGCAACCCTCAAGGTTGCAAGATAAGTCAAAGTAACGCTCATCCTCACCACTGACACCCCCAAACCTGAACCCAGCCAACCCTACCAGGACATGAAGGCACCCCAACTTCTCCTGTCCTTGCAGGAGCTCACTGTAGGTCTGCCACTCTCCAAAAAACAGGGCAGCCTTGCCCCAACCCTGCCCAGCTGACCAGTATTGGCTCCAGAAACTCTATGTTTCAACAAGAAAAAATGAATCCCTGAGCTCATCTGTTTAGGGAGAAACCCCTGTGAATTAGGAGCCAATACCACTAAGTCAATACCACTAAGTCTGTGAACTAGGTAACAGCCAGAAAAATAAAACCAGCCCAGAGAAGTGAGAGGCTACCTCATTTCTTACAATTGGAAACCAGTTCCAAATCCTGATAATAATAACAGAAATGTCAAAGTTCTTGGCCATTTCCCTGGTGTTTCATTTGTGCAGTGAATAAGACCATTAAATGCTACAGAAGGTCATCATCATCTGAAAAAATCACTAGAAAAATCTATTTTCAGCAGATCTGATAAAAAACATGGCTTTTATAACCTGGCTCAGGGCTTAGAGCAATTGTGCTCTATCGCCAGAGACAAGACCTGTCCCTTACCCTTACACCAAGGCCTTCGAACTGACGACCTGGTCCAAATGTTTCCTCTCCAGTTCCTCACAAATGGTAGCAGCCTCATCTGCCTTCCTCAGCCACTGGGGACCCTAACTGTGACCTGGGGGGCAGGCTGAAGGGGTTATGGGTGACCATGGCAGTTTGCTCTCAGCCTGCTCCTTTTCCCAAGGAAATGGTCATTGTCAGTTGGGTTAAATGAAACAAAGAAATGGCCCAGGGTAAGAGGATATCTTACTGGAAGTCACAGCAAAAAAGGCTTTTTACTCAGCCGTGGAGATCTGACTCTCAATACGTTGTGACCTATGCTCAACCCTGGTTCTCTGACAGGGACTTTCCACAGCAGTTTGAGCAGTTACAGTATTGGAAAGACCCTTGGGAGATGGGAAGCTGGCTTGTGAAACTAATGAAACTAAAAACCTCCTCCGAAGGCTGTGCCAAGCCTACACACTGCTGACAGAGTTGGGCAGAGTCTTGGGGTGGTAGGGAGAAGTGTGCCTAGCCTGGGGCTCCCAGGCTACCAGCACGGCTTGTTCGGAAGTGCTGGGTGGACACATGGAGGACTTCAGTGTTACCCAGGAAGAGCACAGGAGTGGCAGGAGGGGTATGCAGCACAGGGGAGATTAGGGACACACCTTTTGCTTGGGTCCCAGCTCCATGCAACACACTCGGCCTGTTTGAGTCACCCACTTTTGCAGTTCCTAGGGTGGGCACACATGGCACGGCTACCCAGTATGGTGGCAGCTTCCCTCTGCCAGCTGCTCCCAGCAGAGCCTCCTGCACCTCCAATTCCTCCTTCAGCTCCAGTGGAAGAGCAGACAAGCTTTCTGAAGCTGTAACCCCCATAGCAGAGCCCCAGTTTTGCTCTCTCAAAGTCTGGCCAAGCATCGGAGAATGCAATACCTGTACACGGTGACAGCTCTGCGAGCCAAGTTTGCTGGACACATTTTGCTCCTGAAAAGTAAGAGCATCACACTCTTCATCCTCCTGGCAGCTCAGACATCTCAGAGGTCTCCTACAGCAATTGCTGGCTAAGCAGTGTGAAGTGTGTTTGCTAGAGTGCAAGGGAGGGCTGAAGAGTAAAAAGATGCTTAGCAAACTCAGATAGCCAGGAGACATCATCCAAAAAATCCTGCTCTGAAAGAGGGATCTGGGCTGGCTAGAGAGGTGGCTAAAATGAGAGCTGCCCAGGGATGTGACTGAGTGGTCCTGGAAACCTTGTGATGCAGTAGGAACAGGCAAGAAGGTATGAGGGGAAGATAAGGACCGTGAAGCCACTGTACGGAGAAGGTAAATAACTTCATCCCACCAAAGAGACCTGTGCCCCTGCCACCACCCACACAGGATCTGCACTGCTCCTCAGTGAGCCTTACACCAGTGCCAGATGCCAAGCTTCTCACCCCACACAGACAGTGGCAGCACCAGGACTGCTGGTCCATGGTTCATCCTTCTCCCCCATGACGCCTGGTTTGCCTTGTTGCTCTTTAGGCCTCTACCACATCCAGATGTGTCCAGATGTGCTCCCAGACAGGGAAGGGAGGTGGATATCCTCAGATAGGCATCATCTGATCTTTTACAGACCTCTACGCTGAGATGCAGGGAATCACAGAGATGTGTCCACACCTTCCCTATGGCAGGAACCCCAAGTGGCCAGCCCAAGTGACATTAAATTGTAAGATCTGACTTTAAAGTACTTGTCAATGAGGAGAGACAGGAGAGAGTAGGCAGAGACATAAAGTAAGTGCCTAAATTCAGATGTGATCTCAGCACAATCAGGAGTCCTGGTGCTGTTGAGCCTGGTTTGGACAAACTCAGGAATACAGTGGTCCTACAAGGAACACAAACAAGTTACTGAGTCTGCATTTTTTCCTAAGGAGTTTTGTTGTTTCTCACCCAGCAAGGAAGCTAGAACTATAGCTAGAAGAGAAAAAAGCAGGCTATTATAACTCCAAACACATGACAGAGAGGGTAAAAAATAAGGAAAGGGAAAGAGATGAGCTGCAAGGCAATTAAGATGCCCAATGAAAAGACACCAACGTTGTCTCATAGCACCAGTGAAGCCCCGTACCCCTTTCAGAAGTGCCACGTATTTTTTACCTCCTACGCCACCAGACCAGGAGCAGCTAGCCAGTAAAGGTATGGCTGCACCATTCAGAGAAGGGCAGACCCAGCCTGGAGGCATGTGTCCAGCAAACCCACAGCCAAAAGCTGCAAGATGCCGGTCCAGAAAGTACTTGGGATGCATCCCAAACCTCTTTGCTCATGTCTGTCAGCATTCACATCCTTCTTGAGCTATAGCAGCCTCCCAGGGAAGAGATCTTGTAGGACATGGCCCCTCTCAGCATAGAGCATGCCAAGGGCTCGGTCTGAAGACTGTATGTAGGATTGGGGCATTCAGCTGTGACACGTCCAAGCCTGAAAGCCTTTCTTAGCATTTGCCAGAGGGAGCAAAAGCGGAACTCGCTGTGTTAGCCCTCCCCATGACGTCTTGCACAATGCAGAGCTGGTTATGTGGTCTCCTCCGACCAGCCAGCTGACCAGCGAGGTGAGTAATGGCAAGGCTGAGCAAAACTGGATCTGTATCTGAGCTGTGCCTCCCTAATGTGGCAGATGAGCAACCCTCCCTGGAGCGCCACAAAAACCACATCTCTTATGAATGGGGAATACTTATCTTCAAATTTTCTTCCAAAGCCACTTTTTGGCAGCGCTTACGTGAAGTAGTGTCCAAATCCAGCTACAGACTCTGATGAGTAAGGAGAGATGAAGAGGTTACAGCCTACGAGCTGAGCCAAAGCAATGACTTCACATGCTCCTGACCAGTGCAGAGGCAGAACAAAAGGCAGAGCAGGCATTGTGTGAACGAGATGCTCCAAGTGCCCCTCGCTACCCCGATCCAAGTGGCAGAAGAGGAGTGCAGATGCCCACCCCAGGCACAACATGCTTTATAACCGGTTTCCAGCAGTGTCAGAGTTATCCCGAGCATTGTGCAAACACAAAGGGCGACACGGGGCTGCTCCCACTGCGTTTCAAACCAATTCGTTTGTTTTTTGGAACCACCACAGCAGAAGATTTCAAAACAACATCTATTTACCAGTAAAAACAAGCAATCCAGTTGAGTCTTAAAAAGATAGGGCAAGGGGGAAAGCTTAAAAACAGGAGCAGGGCGAGCCCAGCAGTGAGCAGGTTTTCCTGCCTGCACACTACCACGAGATGGCAGAGTGCACCGCGCCGCTTCGGCTGCCCGCAGCATCTCTCAGCAGTGAGTGCACGTCCTCCAGTTTCAAAACAAAAGGATGGAGACAGGCATTTTTCTCACAGATAGCGATGAAGAAAGAGGGTTTGGAGAAGGGTGGAACTTTTTCCCTATTTTTCCCCCTACCTTTTAATCACCAGATAGGCACAGGAATTCCTTGCAGTATTTGTTAAAATACTGCATAATTTATACTCCAGACTCCAGCAGCAAAACTCAAGTATGGACATTAATGTCCACATATCCAGAACATTCTGTCCCACCCATAAGTGGGGCACTGAAAATACGAGTACAGATACGGACCCATGTGTATTGTGGAAATTATTCCTAGTTTCGTGCCCTACATGAATCATACCTTACCAAAGGAAACCAAGTTTACAAAGCAGCCCATACGTAAGACTTGCAACCTCTCTGCAGCTTGGTGCTCTTAACTCTGCATTAGCTGCTGAAGCACATTCAGCAGTGCAAAACCTTTGCTCTGAGTGGCTCCGCATCATGGGGGAGACGATGCTAAAAGCAAGTCCTAAGAGATAAACCAGAAGCAATCAGAAGGTGGCTGCTGACAAACAACCCATGAGATCGTCAAATACAGATGGAGCAAGACTTTCTGCAACTCCAGCCTGACAAGTCTCTGTAGTGAGTTTATGTGGCAAGGTTTTGGTAGCAGGGGGCCATAGGGGTGGCTTCTGTGAGAAGGATCTAGAAGCTGCCCCATGTTTGGTAAGGGCCCCACTGCTGACCAGAGCTGAGCCAATAAGGGATGTTGTTTTGCGCCTCTGTGAGAGCATATTTAAGACAGGGAAAAAAAAACGCTGCGCCACTCAGCAGCTGGGAGGGTGAGAGGAGTGAGAAACAGCCTTGCAGGCGCCAACGTCAGTGAAGAAGGAGGGGGAGAAGTGCTCCAGGCGCCGGAGCAGAAGTCCCCTGCGGCCTGTGGTGAGGACCATGGTGAAGCAGGCTGTCCCCCTGCAGCCCATGGAGTACCACGGTGGAGCAGGGATCCACGCTGCAGCCCGTGGAGGAGACCACGGTGGAGCAGGTGGACCTGCACCGACGGAGACTGCGGCCTGTGGAAGACCCCTGCCAGAGCAGATTCTGGGCCGGACCTGTAGGACGTGGAGAAGAGACCACACAGGAGCAGGTGACCCGGCAGGAGCTGCTGCCCGTGGGGGACCCAGGTTGGAGCAGTTTGCTCCAAAGGGATGGACCCCGTGGTACGGACCCATATATGGAGCAGTTCTTGAAGAGCTGCTGCCTGTGGGCAGCCCACGCCGGATCAGTTCGGCAAATACTGCATCCAAATACTGTGTGATGGGACCCCACAGCACAGGGGACGAGAATGACCGAGAAGGAGGGGCAGAGAAGTGCTATAGACTGACCATAACCCCCATTCCCCCGTTCCCCTGTGCTGCTCGGGGGGAGGAGGTGGAAGAGGGTGGATGGGGGGGAAAGGTGCTTTTGGTTTCTTTCCTTTGTTTCTCACTTCTCTAGCTTGTTAGTAATAGGCAATAAATCTTACTATCTCTCTATGCTGAGTCTGTTTTGCCCGTCACAATAATTATTGTGCGATCTCCTAGTCCTTATCTCAACCCTTGAGCCCCTTTCATCGTATTTTCTCCTCGCTCCTCTTTGAGGAGGGGGAGTGAGAGAGCGGTTGTGGTGGAACTCAGCCGCCCACCCGAGTAAAACCACCACACGAGCAAGCACAAACACAGATCTCAAACAGAAGGAAAGCAGTAAGCGGCAATCAATATGAATGTAAGCATACTTTTTGAATCACACAAAAAATCAGGGTGAGAAGCCAAGTATTAACAGACCAAGTACATAGTTGACAGGGTAAGGATAATTAACAAGTTTTGCTTGTATCAATAAATTAAAAAAAAAATTGATCACCTAAGGCCTGCTACTAGCTGAATGCAGAGCAAATGAAAACTATAAGAAAAGAGCACTAAACATTGTTCATCTGCATTTATAAAGAATTTGAGCGATTTATTACACAGAAATGTTGATGTATTTTGTGGTCAATTAGTGACAAGATATTATTCAACAACTTACAGAAGGCAGAAACTTTGACAGCTGCAGGTGCAAACATCCAGTGTCTTTTAGTCCAAGGACAACTGATAGTGGTGGAATTACAGTAATGTAAAATGAAAGAATGGAATGTGCTAAAACATCAAACCTGAAAAATAGCAAGCTGAATGGAAACCTCCACAGCCCAGTGGGGCAGGCCGCAGACTTGTGAGATTGTGGAGGAGCAATAGGGGACTAAACTGAAGGTAGTGGAGGACTGGCATTTAACTAATGCCTTAATTGCTTTATGAAAAATCAGGGGTACAACAGGTGACTTGACTTTCCATCACAAATGAAATTGCTGCTGTACATAGCTGCTGTCTCTGGCAGGACCACCTGGCAAGTGCCGTGAACCATGGAGCCCATTACATCTTATTTTACAGAGGGCCCCTCATCCCGTGCTTCAAAACCATCTGTAGGGGCAAACATGAGCTGTTACCTACTGAGGCACTTACAGACTTTGAAATTCAGTGTTACTCATGTTGTTTCAAAGATTCTGAAAATTGCAAATCATAAATATTTGCAGGGCAGAAAAAAGCCTTATACCATCATGTGGGTTTGCCTGTCACAAACAGGTATGGCAGCCTACTGCAGATGCTGAACCTGGGCTGGGGTAGGATTGTAAGCCCACACTGGCTCATACTTTGGCAAAACCGATTTACCAACAGAGAAACTTTTATGAAAGTTTTCTATCCCTATGCCTAAAATGGCACTGAGAAGTCATTTGAAGCCTTCTCAACCCCATCTTTTAGACCCATTTTTATTTTAATCATCCTCTGTGGGCAAGGAATGACTAATCACTAGGAAAAAAAATCAGAAAAAAAAATATTAGATAAAACGTGGATAAGGCACTTCCTCTATTCTTTCTTTATCTGAGATGTGCAAAAAGTTCGATCAGCAATGAGTTGAAGCCTTGTTATAACTTGGGATAACATAACGAGTAAGGCTGCCCATATCTGTTAACAGCACTGTGTCCTGGTTTCAGTTAGGACAGAGTTAATTTTCCTCCTAGTAGCTCGTAGGGTGCTATGTGTTGGATTAGGATGAGAAGAGTGCTGATAACATGCCGATGTTTTGGTTGTTGCAGAGCAGTGCTTGTACCAAGCCAAGGACTTTTCAGCTCCTCGCTCTGTCCTGCCAGCAGGCAGGCTGGGGGTGCAGCAAGAGCTGGAAGGGGACAGACCCAGGACAGCTGACCCAAACTGGCCAAAGGAGTATTCCATACCATCTGACGTCATGCTAAACAATAGATAGGGGTGGCTAGCCGGGATGGGGGGGGCCAGCTGCTCGGGATAGGCTGGGCTTCGGTCAGCGGGTGGTGAGCAATTGCATTGTGCATCACTTGTTTTGTACACACTATTATTACTATTACTATTACTGTTATTATTGTTTTATGTCTTAAAAAACTGTTGCTATCTCAACTCTATTTCACTTTTCCATTTCTCTCCCCCATCCCAGAGAGGGAGGGGGAAGGGTGAGCGAATGGCTGTGTGGTGTTTAGCTGCCGGCCGGGTTAAACCACAACAGTCCTTTTTGGCACCCAACTTGGGGCTCGAAGGGTTGAGATAACGACAGATCTGATCAGGGTGTGTTAAACTAAAATTGGTATAAGTATTAGACCTGCTTAATAGTTGCTAGTCACAATCTTGATTGCTTTAATCTCGCGTCTCCTGCGCCTGTATTCCAAACTGTATTTTATAGCACATTACCTCCTGTATATGATCCCTGTCATGCTGTTTATCCTTTCCGGGCCCTGGTTTAAGATCGTTACGGTACTGGGCTGTGTAGCAACAGCTTATGATATAATAAAATGTCTGGTCATGACTCTAACCTGGTACTTGTACTCAGCACTGTCGTCGACTCTGTGCTTTGGAAACCATATCTCGGAAACTCTTGGCAATTACAACTATTGCCTTTTTTCGTCAGGGAGCCAGTCTGTGGAGGGGACAGGGGAAGATATTTTTTCCTACTTGTTCACTCCCCCTTCCTCCTTCACCACCCTGTTATCCTCCGAGCTAGTTATGATAGTTCTCCAAGATGTTGAATATCCTTGGGATACTCAGACAAGCATGTTCTTGTTGTTATGTCTCCTGAATATGCTTCAGGTTTTGCTTAAGGTTAAACAACTACTTAGGAAACTCATTCGGATATCAGTCCTGAGGCGGGATAGTGGTGAGTGGCAGGGAGTGTGGGAGGATATGGGCAAGCATCTAGAGCAGTGGGCACCTCTGATGCTTTGGAAATTCACGCCTGAACAACTGCAAAACCCTAAAAAAATTGGTAAAATGCGTGAAAAAAAGGTGTAATGACTCTGGCAGTTCCAAAGTGACACAACTCACTGTAACGTGCTGGGGTCTGGCCTATGCTTATCGAGCTGCAATTGATGCTATCAACCCAGTTCCAACCCCTGCAGCCCCTCCAGCACCAGCTCCTGCAGTTGCTCCAGCTCCTGGGCCAGGGAAACGAGCTGTAGCTGTTCAAGTTGCACCTGCAGAGGGTAATCCAGCCCCAGTGCTAGACCCTATGGCTGGGCCAGAGAAAAAAGCCATAGCAGTGCAAGTTGCCCCCGTAACTAAGGTGAAAAAATGGTACAGAGACTCAGGTCGCTTAGAATGCAGAGAGTCTTCTGCGGGGTCTAGGTGTAGAGAAGACGAGGCCGGGCCATCCAGGGAGCAGGAGGATGAAGATGAAGATGTATCAAAAACAGCAGTATCTACCCGAGACCTATGCGAACGTGAGGTACGAGACGTGCGAAGAGATTTCAGCCGCTCTATAGGTGAGCAGCTTGTCACCTGGCTGCTCCGGTGCTGGGACACTGGAGCCGGGAGCATGGAATTAGATAGAAGTGAAGCCAAGCGGCTGGGATCCCTTGCTAGAGATGCAGGCATTGACAAAGCAATTGGAGATGGAACACGATCTTACAGCCTCTGGAGGCGTCTCCTGTCAGCTGTGAGGGAAAGGTATCCCTACAAAGAAGAAATTGTATGCCATCCAGGCAAGTGGACCACTATGGAGAAGGGAATCCAGTACATGAGGGAATTAGCAGTACGGGAGGTGATTTGTGAGGACCTAGACAACGAACAAATATCCCTAGATCCAGATGAGGTCAGGTGTACCCGACCCATGTGGCGGAAGTTTGTACGGAGTGCACCATCATCATATGCCAACTCATTGGCAGTAATGACCTGGAGAGAACGTGAGGAACCCACAGTGTATGAAGTGGCTAGACAACTCTGGCGGTATGAAGA
>MU016693.1:100565-114457 GCA_011076525.1 Nettapus auritus | reverse complement strand
AAGAAGGTACTTGCTGTCAGTTCCCCCAGGGCTGCAATTATAACAGTGAGCAGTTTTAACTTGAAGCTCCCCATGACCCAAACCTCATCTTTAGATAATAATTTTCACTGCATAAGGGTTAGGACTGATGAAAATTAATTAAGCCACTAGGAAGGATGATTGTGAGAGATGGTGGTGAGAACATCGCAAGTGCTCAGATGCACCCTAGCTTCAGTAAGGCAGATCCTACCCCAAGTATGGTTTAAATGCGTTTTCATAATCTGCATCCTGCAGACCCAGTGAACACGCCCAGGTGCCTAAAACCCACACCCATCACTTCCCTGACCCTGGGAGCGCATGCTCAAGCAGGGACAGAGCATGACACCAGCTGCGTGGACTCTGACTGTTCACTTATGCATGCAACTTCAGCAAATTCCCGCAAAGTCAGCATTGAAATGCATACAGCAGCTTTTCAAAAGCCAGCTCAGTGTAACACTGGTTTCTCTCACCACTCCTCATTACCATTCTGCAGCAAACCACGACAAATACAAAACCATGCTCATCATCCCACAATTCATAGAATCATAGAACACCCCGAGTTGGAAGGGACCCATAAGGATCATCAAGTCCAACTCCTCACACCGCACAGGTCTACCCAAAAGTTTAGACCATGTGACTAAGTGCACAGTCCAAACGCTTCTTAAATTCAGACAGGCTTGGTGCAGTGACTACTTCACTGGGGAGCCTGTTCCAGTGTGCGACCAATTGCAACAGCGTACCTCATCACCATGCTTTGCCTTAATGTAGAACAGCACCAAGTGGTCAGCCAAGTCTCAGTGCTGTCTGTGGTATACATTCATATACATTATCCTGTGTCATGCTACTTTTAAGAAGGATTTTGAAATTGCACAGATTCCCCCACGTTTCCTCCTTTTCAGCTATCTATGACTCCTGGACGCATTTGGTAAAAAACAGAGAAGAGCCCACAGACAGACACCGAGCTGCCCAAAAAGGCTCTGCTTAAAGACTTTTTGTTGAAAAACAGCAGTTTATCAAAACTGAGAAAAATACAGACATTTTGAGCAAGACAATGCTATCCCTGGTCAAAAACACAGGGATATGGCAAGCCTCATTCCCTCCAGAAAGGCCCATGGCTTTTCAACAACAACCTGCTTCTGCAAGTTGAGGAGGCTGTGTTTTCCTCCATCCCAGCCCTGATCTCTGTAGCACCACTCACGATTTCAGACTGCTTTCTCAGTTTCCCCAGGATACTTGAGATGGATGGAATGACCAGGAACACTAGCCCAAACCTCCCAAGCCTGTCCTCCACTTCTGGTACACCCAATGGTTTGTGTGTGCAGAAGTAGGTCCCTGCTCAGAGTTCAAGCAGGGAATGGCCCTAAAACCAAATCAAAAGCAAATTCCCCACAGATTTTGCATGGCAGGAAGGTAACTCCCCATCTAGCCCTGCTGACGGCTCTCATGGAAAGCAGCTGGACTCAAGGTCATAATTTGTCACTGCCTATGTGGCATTCAGTCATATATCAACTTTCTTTAGAAGACTCACCAAAAATAATTACAGGCATCTCTTCATTTCCCCAAATAAAAATACTCCACGATTTCAAGGGAAAAAGCACATTTCCTCTGCACTAAGCCAGCTGGCTCGAGACTTCTTTCCCAACAGTAAGTTGCTTGTCATGCTTAAACAGCCCTCAGGGCTGAAGGACAGACAGCTACATCCCTCAGCAGCCAAGTCACAGGCTATGCACAAAGCAAGTAGGTCTGGCAGGTACACTCCCCCACGGCCAGGCAATCACACCCTACATGTAGGCACACACACAAGCCACACCATTGGGAGGATGCCTGGAATGAACAGCAAGCACAGGATGCAACTGGAGCACCCCACAGTTGGCTTTCAGCGTGGCCACCAGGAGTACCTTGGTCGGTTGCCTGAACTGGCTGCTTCTGCCACGGCTGCCAGACCTGGATCCAGACCCGTGCCTGGAGCCCGACCCCGGCCGGGATCCTGCGCTCCCACAGCTGCTGTGATCCCACTCTTCCTGGAAACAACAAACAGCTGGCTTTAGTCAGGGTCAACGCCATCCCACACCAACAAAAACCGCTGAGCTGTCAGAGCTCAAGCCCCCAGGCCATGTGCACAAGCACCTGGAGAAACATGCCCATGCCTAATGGTCCTGTTTGGGGGTTTCTTTGAGCCCTTTAAAGTATCTGGATGAAATTTTCTCATACTTACACCTTGCAAAGAGATGGCATTGTGGGAAGCTGAAATGGTAATAAGTTTTGGCTCTAGTGCTCTAGTTCACTAGTGTATGCATGGGGAAAAATACTACTTACCTCCTATGGCTTCATGACAATTAATTATACATATTCAGCAACCCTCTAGAACTGCTTATATATCCTTAATACCCTCACAACCCAAATCAACTCCTCTATTTTTCCCCTCTGCTCAGCCTGCAGCTGGAGTCCAGCTATCCAAACACCTGAAAATACTTGGTGCTCACCAGCCAGATGTTCTTAACTAACAAAAAGAATTACTTGGTTAAGGGCTTGTCAAATTAAGGGCCTCATGTTCTCCTTTCTTCTCATCACACTTGTCCTGCTGTCAAACACAGGGCAGGTTTCTTGTTCAGTCAGCAACCCCCAGGGCAAACTGAGTCACCCCAAGACCTGAATATATGACCCAGTCAGCCATGCTTACCCAAACAACACACTAGGTGCTTGGGGAGAAAGGGCTTTTTGTGTCAGGGTAATTGCTCCTACAGCCTTCCTCAGAGGCTTGCAAAATACTTTTGAAGTGACCTGCAATGGTTAAAACACCTGAAATCACAGAGCGCGGATTATTCAACTCTTTTGACTTCTCTGAAAACGTGGGAAATGAAAGTGGCAGTCCGTGTTCCCAGTGTGAGAGCTGACATTTGGTGTCTCAGACACTCGCTGGGGTTATGTGAGTCTCTGCTGGTACTGCCACCACTACGGCAGGGCCACCTCAGCCTTTAGGAGGCAGCAGGACTCGCCCGCAGTGTAGGACACACAGTCCAGGTCACTGATCCCAGAGGACTGACCCAAGGTGAGGGACGGGAGGCAAAATGCACCATTTCCTCACTGCCCCACTGCATGTTCTCCAGCCTTGAACACAGCAAGTCCCAAGCAAGCTCAAACCATCAGAAGATGGTTGCTACAGCCTACAAGCAATATCAACTCTGAAAGAGGGGGACAGGTCAGCTAGTTTCCAGGCTGTATATAGATGAAAAATGAGAAATTGTGGTTATTCCCACAAGATGTTGCCATAACGGCAGAAAGCACCTTTCCTCCTCACCACAATTTGGCAATCCAAATATCCCAATGGCTGAGAAACACCGAGTGACACAAAGTTAAGGGAGTTGTTAAATTGGCAGGGAGGTGGGAAAAATAAAACTATCAGCATAAACTGAGAGACACGGGGAGGTGGCCACTTTGAGGAGCTGTGGGAATGAGCAAGCCTTGCAGGCATCCTGAGAAGTGAGAATTCACATTTGACACAGAAAAAATACATGCACCAACTGAAAAGGCAACTGGGAGAGATGACTCTTCACCACCTAGCTGTTCAAAGGTTTAACTACCAATTTACTCTATCCTACATATTGAGCATCTTGCTCACCTACATCTGAAAAATATCTGTGTCAAATGCTGCCATGGGAGCGAGCCAGCATATGCACCCTTCACTTTAAAAGAAACATTGAAAATAAACACTGCCAGTTGGTTGTATTTACCCAACTTTTGGTCATGGTTGCCTGCAGACAACTTGAAGCTATGCAAATGCCAGAAATGCGGTTGGCCACAATAAAACCCTAGTGAGAAACAGGGAGATTGGTGCCATTGTGCACCGACGTCTGAAGGTGCCAGACAAGCCTGTAGAAATATCATGAACGAATTGGGTAAAATCAGGGATACTGCTCTTACTAAATGAGTTTGTCTCCTGGCTCTAACCCATGGCCTGGGACCTTTCCCTGTTCACATTCCCCATCTTCTGTGCTTTCTGCCCTCCTTTATCTGGCCCTCTTAATATTTACATTTAAAAATAGGCTATTTTAAAATAAAATCTGCACTGAAAATTGTTGAAACTTCCCAGACCTATCAAGTGCAGCCTAAATTCATCATGTTCAAACTCACTGGCACAGCCAAGATCAGAATTTTACCTGAATTTCTAATTGCCAAAGCTGAACAGCTCTCTACTGCTACCAAACCAAAAGCTCCTCCACCAGCAACTCTCCCATGCACTTCCAGCAGCTTTGTGTTGTCTAATAGTCTTCTGTGCTGAAATGAGCCCTCTCTGCAGACCTCCTTTCTGTGCGAGCAGAGAAGCTCACACCAAACCTCACAGGTGGTGCTGGAGGAGCATGCAGGTAAAGATCTTTCCTTAAAAACCAACCACGGAGCAGCAAAAACCCTCCACCAGCATCACCAGGCACAGCAAAACCCTCCTGCAGCATGGCGAGATGCCATACTGCTCAGACTCCAGCCAGCAGCACAGCCACCAAGTCATCTCCATACGTTTTTGTTAAACTAACACAGCAAGGCGCATGAGGAAATTTGCCTGCAGCTCTGATAAAACCTCAAAAATTGGCTGTAACAGCACAGAATTCCCTCCCTTGTCTTTGTCTCCTGCCAATCCAACCCTCCCAAATCTAGCTCCATTATTCCTTGCTATGCATCCCCAGAAGACCAAGACTCTCCCTTATCTCTTCCCACACCCCAAAGGCCCTTGAGCTCCTGTTCCCAGCTCTTCCCTGGGCCCCAGCTACCTTCACAGAATCACAGAATGTCTAGGTTGGAAGAGACCTCAAGATCATCGAGTCCAACCTCTGACCTAACACTAACAGTCCCCACTAAACCATATCCCTAAGCTCTACATCTAAACGGCTTTTAAAGACCTCCAGGGATGGTGACTCCACCACTTCCCTGGGCAGCGCGTTCCAATGTCTAACAACCCTTTCGGTAAAGACGTTCTTCCTAAGATCCAACCTAAAATTCCCCTGGCGCAACTTAAGCCCATTCCCCCTCGTCCTGTCACCAGGCACGTGGGAGAACAGACCAACCGCCACCTCGCTACAGCCTCCTTTCAGGTACCTGTAGAGAGCGATAAGGTCACCCCTGAGCCTCCTTTTCTCCAGGCTGAACAATCCCAGCTCCCTCAGCCGCTCCTCGTAGGGCTTGTTCTCCAGGCCCCTCACCAGCTTCGTCGCTCTTCTCTGAACTCGCTCAAGCACCTCGATGTCCTTCCTGTAGCGAGGGGCCCAAAACTGAACACAGTATTCGAGGTGCGGCCTCACCAGAGCCGAGTACAGGGGGACAATCACCTCCCTAGCCCTGCTGGTCACACTGTTTCTTATACAGGCCAGGATGCTGTTGGCCTTCATGGCCACCTGAGCACACTGCTGGCTCATATTCAGCCGACTATCAACCATCACTCCCAGGTCCTTCTCTGCCTGGCAGCTCTCCAACCACTCATCTCCCAGCCTGTAGCTCTGCTTGGGGTTATTGCGGCCCAGGTGGAGGACCCGGCACTTGGCCTTGTTGAACTTCATGCAGTTGACCTCAGCCCATCGGTGCAGCCTATCCAGATCCTCCTGCAGAGTCTTCCTACCCTCGAGCAGATCGACACACGCACCTAACTTGGTGTCATCTGCAAACTTACTGAGGGTGCACTCGATCCCCTCATCCAGATCATTGATGAAGATATTAAAGAGGACCGGCCCCAGCACCGAGCCCTGGGGAACGCCACTAGCGACCGGCCTCCAACTGGATTTGACTCCATTTACCACGACTCTTTGGGCCCGGCCATCCAGCCAGTTTCTAACCCAACGAAGCATGCGCCAGTCCAAGCCAAGAGCAGCCAGTTTCCTGAGGAGAATGCTGTGGGAAACGGTGTCAAAAGCCTTGCTGAAGTCAAGGTAGACCACATCCACAGCCTTTCCCTCGTCCACCCAGCGCGTCACTTTGTCATAGAAGGAGATCAGGTTCGTCAAGCAGGACCTGCCCTTCATAAACCCATGCTGACTGGGCCTGATCGCCTGCTTGCCCCGCAAGTGCTGCGTGATGACTCTCAAGATAATCTGCTCCATGAGCTTCCCTGGCACTGAGGTCAAACTGACAGGCCTGTAGTTTCCCGGGTCAGTCCTCCGGCCCTTCTTGTAGATGGGCGTCACGTTTGCTAGCCGCCAGTCAACTGGGATCTCCCCCGATAGCCAGGACTGTTGATAAATGATGGTAAGCGGCTTGGCCAGCTCCTCTGCCAGTTCTCTCAGTACCCTCGGGTGGATCCCGTCCGGCCCCATCGACTTGTGCACTTCCAAGTGCCGTACCAGGTCACCAACCATTTCTTCGTTACCTTACTAGGTCTGCACTCACTGCCAGGAGAGGGGACCTCTGTGCCAAGCTCTGGGGCCTGGAGGCAAACATCACCTCCTCCAGAGAGCAATTCCCAGCGGCTGCTCTCATCCATGCAAATCCTTCTGGCCAAGCTCTGCACCCCCTTGGGAACAGCAAGGCTTCTGCACATCAGCACTGCCAGACACCCTCCTTCAGAAACTAGCTGTCAAATCTAACATTTACATTTTAATTAGCATTAACCATATGTTTCACTTACACTGTAGTTTTCACCTTTGCAGCTCTTTGAGGCATGAACTAATTAATCCCGATCCCTCTGCCAGCTTATTTCTTTCTGGTGCTTCAGTGCGAGTTTGAAAATCTCATTTGCAGAAACCCAAAAAAAAAAACCCCCGGGGGGGGGGGGATAGCTTTTCCTGATAAGCAGTCAATAAATAGAAATGCAGCAACCTCCCATGTGGAGATAAGGATGGGCAAAGTTCGCTCCGCTGGCAATGTCATGAGCTTTAAGTGGTCTGAAGACAACGGCGCGTTCCTGGAGGGATTCTTATTACAATTTACACAAAATTCCCCACGTTCGATGTACAGTACTCTCAGCCTAAGGCAGGCCACAGGAAAGGGACTTTTCATGACACAAGAGTTTCAAGTTCCAGGTCTAAGATGCCACCCAGCAGTTGTGCTACAGCTAAATAAATCTTCCAGTTGGGCAGAATTTTGTCATTGGACTCCAAGTATTTCAGACAACATCTCCCTGCTCTTCTAGACCTATTCAGGAACATCCATTCCAATTTTTCTACAGGAAAAAGAAGTATTTATAATAGAAATAATGATTTTAATATTTTTAAACACAGCTTTTAAGAAAAAGCTATAAAATACACTGCAAATCTTTTAGTTGGAACAAATTTCCAGCTTCTTTATTCTCAATGCATTGCATAAAGCTATAAAACAAAAACAAACTAAAAGAACAGAAACTTCATCCTTATAAAAATACCACGCAGAAAAAAAACAAGTAGTTACACCAACAGAGATAAGGAAACAATTCAGTTTCCAATGAATTTGCCTTGAGGTGGAGTGTTTCTCGACTGGTTGATATCTGATAAGGGGATGCTGGGGGTAGTGGCCACAGCCACACACTCTCCTGCCCTCTACTATGCAAGTCCTCTGCACAACAGCTGAGCTGGGTGAACCAGAGACCTCAGCACAGGCACTTCGGGAGCTCAAGACCCCAAATCCAGGCTCCCAAGCACACTGCAGCTGCAGCCTCTCCCCCAGGAAGCCCTATGCTGGTGCAAATCCATTAGTGTCCTCTGCTCCCTCCTCCTTCCCCCAGGTACGTGACTTCACAAGGTATGGTACCTGCTCACTGCTTTGGTGAAGGCACAGCAGACACTTGGAGCTCTTCTCCCAGCAGGAAAAATAAGGTTTTGCCTACACCTGTGCCACAACACAGGACCAAAGGGCCCAGGGCTCCTGATGGGTTGGGTGCAGGAGATCAAGCCTACAAGATCTTCCTGGACTCCCCAGGAAAGTGCCCAGTTTGTGTGCTTACTTGTGCTCCTCTGGACAACATCACAAGACATGTTAGCCAAGGATAATGTGTTAGATAGCTTTTTTGCTCACATGGATGGAAACGAGATAGAGCACTGGTAGCACTCGGGATGGCACCGAGAACTTCGGGCAGGCCACAGAAACCCAGCAGCAAGCCCTGCCTGAGCCTCACGGGAAAGAGCTCATATCACCCCTTCCCTGCCAAGGGCTTTGGCACTTGTTGGTCTCTTCAGACAGATTTGGAAGAAGAACAGAGACCTCAGAGATAACTCAGATACCACAAATTTCACCCCTTCAGTGGGTAAACCCCAGCTGGCGTCTGTGCTGAAGGGCAGCGGCTGACTGGCAGAGTAGGGTAGGTGTAAGTGCTGCTCAGCCCTACTGTCCTCTGCTTCAGAATATCTCTAAATAATTTGATGTTCAGAAGGGCAGAAAATTAGCACTGAAGTGGAAATCCCCCGTTTCATTTACCATCAGCCAAGGACAGCATGGTGTAGGCAAACACAGATACAGCCCCTTAGTTCCCTCCTGGAGTGAGCTGCGCTCATTGCAGCCCCCTCTGCAATTAACCTGTTTTTGCAGAGCACACCTAGCTCGGCCCCAGCCTGCAGCGGGATGCTGACGGCCTGCACTGAGCAGCACCACAGGCCAGGAGCACGCACAGTCTTGCCTTGTGTGGAGATGCTGAACCTTGGGGGCTTCTGGCTTACTCTTCTCCCTTCTTTCTCCACACACCACTGATGCACTGCCATGACACATATGTTTTGGACAACGAAGATCACCCTTAAAGTAGCTATTGAGCTTGTACAGCTAAAAAGTAGAACCAATCTGCCAAAAGAAACACCATAAATATATAGGAAATGACAGAGCAAAGGTCCATCTAGCCTTGTATCTTGTTTCCACCAGCAGTCAGTCGCAGTTGGGAATGGAAAGCACACAGACCCAAAGGTCACGGTGACCTCTCCCTCCCATATATTCTTGGTATACTCATGTCCCAGATGAACATGGATGTGGCAAAACCTGAAGAGCATGAAGAGCATAAATCAATCACCAAACAATACATGGCTGTTCCTTTTTAAAGGGTGCTGCTGACTCACAAGGCAGATCCCAAACGCAAGTCCCAGAGAAAGTTACACTTCAGCTAAATGATTTCATTCTTCTCTCAGCAGTCCTCCTCTCAGACCAGAACCAAGCAGGGCTGTACTCACCGTACAGAGGGAGTATCAGCCAGCAGTCACAGACAGAAAATGATTACGAGACAGGTTTTCTCAGGGCTGCTCTTTGATTGTGTGCTGGTCACCTCACATGGAAATTTAATTTATTTTTTTCTGAGGCAGGGCTACAAGAACCTGTTTTTCACTGGCAGCGCCCCAAAGTCACTCCCTGCCTTTCACTTTCTCTTTCTTTGTTGGAACCAAGACAAAGACAACTGATGTGTCTGTCAGCAGCCGCTCATCCCAGCAGCTCCTCAGTATGGCAGCCACAACCAAATCCAGTGGGAAAGCCAAGTCAAAGGCCAAAAAAACCCTAGAAAATCACATGTTGATGCTCACTGCACATGAGGATGACTGGCACAGAACAGCTAGCCACACTACTAGCCTCCTACCTGCCAAAACAAGGTGACAACACAAATTTTGCTGCCTATAATACACAGCATTTGGCACTGTAACAGCCTTTCCAGCTGTGACTTCATACAGTTGACCAAGTGCTCATCGTCAGAGGGGGCTCTGAGGTTCAGGTGAGCCACACAGAGTGACCTACAGGGCTTAAGGGGTTCTTCTCCAATCCTACCCCACCACAGCAGTCAGACACCTCCCCAGGTGCAGGGAGGTGAGATGTCCTCTGCCTCCAGCTCAAGCTCACACAGCACGAAGCATCTCCCTGGAGGACAGCAGCACAGCACTCAGCAGCTGAGTCATGGACACAAGGTTTCACAGGAGATTAGCTTTGATCTCGTGGAGGTGTGGGAATTTATCAAGCTTTTGTTATTAGCAAGATATCCCTTGGCAGGATATGCCAGGCTCAGTGACAAGAGCATACAACCCCTGCAAAGCACTTCACAACTCCACACTCCCAAACAGTGCAGGACACCCAATATCACACACTGTGAACTTGTGAGCACTGTCCTTGGGATGGTCCTAGGGCTAGTCCTTTCCAACCATTACCCTGGAGTGGAAGCCCACCATCTCCACCTGCCACAGATGTGCTGCTGTTTCTGCTGGCTTAACGGGAAGGCCAACCCAGTCACCTGCTCCACAAGCAGCCCCTCAGGGAGGGCAGCAGAGGGCAAGAGCAGAGGGTGCAGGAGAGTTCATCTGGTGCCCATGGTGTGACCTAAACACCATGCTCACTTCTCCACCGTGCAGGAAGCACATGACATGGGCATCAACTGGAGGAGTCTCCAAGGCTCTCAACTACACAACAAGTTCCTGGGAAGTGTGGCAGGACACAGATACTCATGTAAAGCAGCAGTAAAATAAATCGCAGTCCCATCTGCTGCCAACAACACAGGCTTTTGCTTGGTGATGACAGGGGACAGCCACTGCAGGGAGGGACGGGCCTTGCCAGGAAGGAGTTTCAGCCTTCCCTCTCCCTCCGCCTGGAGAAATGGGACAAACCCTCAGAGAAGCTCTGTTTTTTGTTAGTGCCCTTTCTGTGAATGGAGCCTGGGATGGAGCTGCTGCCAGGCCTTTTATGTCCGACAGCCCTGCTGGATCCCTCAATACATACCATACCAAAAGCCTTCCACTTAATGAATTGCTCTCAGAAATGCATTAAAATTTCCTACTTGCCCCACAAAGAGAATGCAAATAAAGTATTTATATAAAATCTTCCCACTTCCCTCCTCCTCCAAGAGGAGGAAGCACTGTGATTCTGAGTTGGCAGCACGGGCAGGCTTAGCACCGGGAGACACAGTAGAAGAATGAGGCAATGCTTGGGGAGGAAGAGCTAGACACAGCCCTACCTGATTGTGTTCAGGAGATGATGAGCCCTTCGCTCTGGATGGGGAACAGCTGCCATCAAGCTGCTCACTACAGTCCGCCGTCCACTGTAAAAGGGATAGAAAGGCATTGTGTAAAATAATAGTTGGGCAGGGGAAACTGCTGTGTCAGCCCACAGCATGCAGCAAACACTGTCCGGGCCAAAGGAATCTCTGTACGACTGTGGGTAAGCATGTTTTTAGGAGGGACTGTTAGCAAAAGGCAGCATGACTCATGCCCCTTGCTCTGCCGGGACACAGCGCAGCCCAAGCCTTCCCTCCGTGGCACTATCTCTTTTTCCAGAGAAACAGGGCTCCCTTTTACAGCAAGAGATGATCTCAAAAGCTTTGGCTGGGAAACGCTCCACCCATGGATGGTGAGCAGAGGAAAGATTCATGAACAATTGCAGGAAATTCCAGGAGAAGCTGTCATCACCGAAACATCCCAGCACACCAGATGCAATGCCGCTGGCAGCCAAAGGGTGCTCTGCAAGAAAAACACCCTCTGCTTTTCCCTGCAGGCTCCAAACTTGGTGGCTTGGGGCCAACACAGCCAGCCTGCCTCAGCTGCACCTTTACAGAGGACGGGGGGAGGTAAAAAAAAAAAAAAAAAGTGATAAGGTGATGCTTTTATTTTTAAATGAAACAGAAAATAGTGCTGCAGGTTCAGCTAAACCATCCAAAACATTATACCACAGCTGCAGCAATGCATTGAAAAATTTCAATTTGGGGCCATTTGATATCTACCTCTCAAAGAAGAGATGAGCTACAGCATATTGTCAAAACAAATAATAAAGCAACTTTCTCTATACAAACAGGAAAGATACTGTTTAATCCTGAAGTCATTTTGATTTCCCTGCCACAGCTGAGACCTAACCTTTTTGACCATTCCCATTTCTGAGATCTTTCATCCTGGAACTGTTGCTGCGTGGGTGTACTCATATCATGAAAAATAAATAAAATAAAGGGTTCCCTCCAAACAGCAACTAATTGAGAGCTTCTTGGCAGACACAGATGAAGCCATGGAATAGGACAAGGAGTCTAAAAGCCACATAAAGTGATCCCTGTGTTGGAAGGGCCATGCCAGGCGCCCAGCAGGCTGTCACACCCCACCTCTGCCTCGCACTACCCCTTTCATGGGCTGCTTCCCCGATGTGCTGCTCCTGGCAGCACATCAGAGCCTTCTGCCAGACTCACTGGGCATGGGGAGCAGCTATTTAGGATGTGGCACCAGACGCATCCCCTCTCCGGCAGAGGAAGCGTTACCGCAGGCACGAAGAAGTGCACTGTGGAGACATTGAATAACTTGCCCCAAGTTAAAGATTAAGTCTCCAGCAGAGCCTTGCAGTTAAAACAGTTTTCTTGGTCTCAGTCCAGCACCTTAGCCATAAAGCCATCCTTTTTCCTCCAGCTCTCATTGAAAGGGAGCCTGCTGCCTTCAGTCAGGCTGGCAAACCAATGCACCCCACACCGGCTCCAACACAGTTACTCCAGCAAGAGGCAGGATACGTGTGTGTTTATGGCTTGCTTTGATAAGGAGCAATCACAAAGAGAAAAACAGAAATAAATGATTCCTGTTCATTTCTTACACAAGTCTGGAGTATTGGGCAGGTGGGAAAGTAAACACCTTTTGGAGACAACAGGTAATTCCTTCTTAGTCCAACCCTGAAAGCATGACTTGATAAAAGCAGGTGATACATCTAGAAGCTCAACCTCACTTGTCCCATGGGCAGCCCTGAGTAATACAAAATACTGCATTTCACTGGAGTCACACAGAAATCCTATTTCCAAGTAGACACCCATCGTCTGAGGTACAACCACATCTAGCTGCTTGAGATGCCTTTAAAAGTGGTCTAATTAAAAGGTTCACTGTTCAGATCTTCCATTACTATTTTTCCTCTAAAATAAAATTTGATTATCTTTAAAGGCAGTATCCCTAGAATTGATAATAATAATAATAATAATAATAAACAGCAGCTCCTTTCATGCAGGCAGGCCATGGAGAAGAGTCAAAGCCCCATTTCCACAAAAACAACATGGATTTGGTTGTGGCAGCCAGGGAAGGATCTTAATGCAAAAACTGTAAATGGGTCCTCACGAGAATTAGCATCTTTTGTCCTGAGGATGCAGGGGGATGCAGACTCCAGGGTAGAGGTCTGGGCAGACCAAACCCCATTTACCAGCCACGCTCCTATCTCACACTCAGTCTGGGTAATAGCTTTTAAGTGAGTTCCCGATTTCATTTACCTTTTCCTTTACAGGAAAGAGCAAATCAGGATGAGAATTTCCCTGCTGCTCAGAGTTAAGCCTCCTCTGAATTGCAAAGTGGTTATAAAACTTTGACTATTAATTTATTTCTAATTCAATAGTGTTTCTCAACTTGACACATTAAATAAAGCAGTGCTTGCCTGTTTGACCTAATGCCCCTCCAAAGCATTACTTCAAACACAGCCATTTTCCAGCCTGGGGTTACAAAAAATGCATCATTGAAGTGCTTGGGATCACCTGATTTTTAAATATATTTTTCCCCACTTATAATGGCTTTGATCACCAATTCACAAAAGACCTCTCTTCAGCAAAACCTATTCTTTAGAAGGTTCTTTTTGCTGGTAATTTCTTCATGCCAATACATCATACTAATACATAAAGCACATCTCACAGCAAGCCTGGCTTGGGAAGAGATGCCCTGGCCCCCCTGCAGCCATGGGGCAGAGGGAACTTTGTTAGCCATGCAGCACCAGTGATTGAGGATTGCTGCCCATCTCCTGGGCAAAGGGAAGGGACTGAGCCCTCCTGCAGGACTCTGCACCCCATCCAGTATTAAACACCTCCAGTCCCTTCTGGAAAGCCCTGGCAAGGCTTAATGGGTTAATGGGTATTGCTTCATTAGCTAAGTGCCCCAAGAAGGGAGCGCCTACCCTGGCTTCAAATCCTTCTTACCCAGTCCCCAGTGATTTGAAGAACGAAGTCAGAAATTTTCTTAGTGACGAAGTATTCT
>MU016693.1:34644-53693 GCA_011076525.1 Nettapus auritus | reverse complement strand
GCGATACCAAAATCAGTTAATTGGTCAAGACTATATACAATAAAACAGGGACAATCTGAGACACCCATGGAATTTCTTGACTGTTTAAGAACAGCCATGCAAAAGTACACCACCTTAGATCCCTCATCTGAGGAGGGTAAACTACAGCTGGTTTTATTATTCCTAGGACAGTCTGCTGAGGATATAAGGCGGAAGCTTCAGAAAATGAAGGAACCAGATATAAGATAAATTTCTACAGTATGGATTATTAGTTGAATGCGAATCAGAATACAATACACACATATTGCCAATCAAAAAGGCAGATGGAAAAAGCTATAGTCTAGTTCAGGATTTGAGGGTCATAAATAAAATCACTGAGGATATACATCCAGTGGTGGCAAATCCCTACACCTTATTGACTAAATTAAAAGATTATCAAATTTGGTTTACCGTACTGGATTTAAAGGACGCCTTCTTCTGCTTGGCCTTAGCCACAGAAAGTCAAAATCTATTCGCTTTTGAGTGGGAAAACCCTGACTCAGGTAGAAAAACACAGTTAACGTGGACAGTATTACCTCAAGGTTTCAAAAATAGCCCCACCATTTTTGGAAACCAATTAGCAAAAGAACTTGAGACTTGGAAACCTCTGGACACTGAAGGGGCTTTGTTACAATATGTAGATGATCTCTTAATAGCTACCAAGACTAAAGAGAGTTGTATTCAATGGACTATAAGTCTCCTTAATTTTCTGGGTTTAAATGGATATCGAGTCTCCCAACAGAAAGCCCAGCTGGTTCAACGACATGTGACCTATCTGGGATTCGAAATCTCAGGAGGACAGTGAGAGCTGCGAAGTGAATGCAAGGAAGCCATTTGTCGAACTCCGGAACCACAAATGATAAAAGAACTGCGAACCTTTCTGGGAATGACAGGTTGGTGTCGCCTTTGGATTTATAATTATGGACTGATGGTGAAGCCTCTGTATGACTTGATAAAAAGTAACCAGTCAAAATTGGTTTGGACTGGAGAAGCACGAACAGCTTTTAAAAGACTTAAACTTGAATTGATGCGTGCCCCGGCCTTAGTATTGCCGGACCTGTCGAAACCTTTTTTGGTTATTTTCACATGAGAGACAAGGGACGTCTTTGGGAGTATTAGCACAAAAGCTGGGTCCCTATAAACGACCAGTAGCTTACTTCTCTAAACAATTAGATGAAGTAAGGAAAGGATGGCCCGGATGCCTTCGGGCTGTTGCAGCTGTTGTTATCAATATACAGGAGGCTCGGAAGCTTACCATGGGACAGAAAATGACAGTGTTAGTCTCCCATACAGTCTCAGCAGTTTTGGAACAAAAAGGAAACCATTGGCTTTCACCACAGAGATTTTTAAAATATCCAGCAATATTAGTAGAACAAGATGATGTGGAAATTGTGGTCACCAACGTTGTAAATCCAGCTTCCTTTCTTAGCGGAGCTCTGGATGAACCAATAACACATGATTGTATAGAAACAATGGAGACTGTGTATTCTAGTTGTCCTGATCTTAAGGAAGAACCTTTAGAAGATGCTGACGAATCTTGGTATACTGATGGAAGCAGCTTTGTGAAACAAGGACAACGTAAGGCAGGGTATGCCGTTACAACCACTCAACAGGTAATTGAGTCCAAACCATTACCTCCTGGGACGTCTGTCCAGAAAGCAGAGATAATTGCTCTTACGCGAGCACTGGAACTAGCAGCAGGATGGAAAATTAATATTTGGACACATTCTAAACATGCATTCGGCGTGGTACATGCTCATGGAGCGATTTGGAAAGAACGTGGATTGCTGACCGCTCAGGGAAAACAGATAAAACATGCTGAAGAAATTTTAAAATTGTTAGAGGCAGTAAAACAACCAGAAAAGGTAGCTATTATGCATTGTCGGGGACACCAAAAGGGGAACGCCGATTTTGAAATTGGAAATCGATTGGCAGATCAAGAGGCTAAGCGGGTAGCTGAAATAACTGAAGTGAAGGCATTGTCTTTGATACCAGACGGTAAAGTCCAAACTATATACATGAACCAAAAGCCAAATTATACAAAAGAAGACTTAAAATTAATTGAAGATTTGAAAGGTAAAATGAAACCAGATGGATGGGTTTATTTAAAAGATAACCGAGTAGTAATACCTTCTAATTTGATATGGCCCACAGTTCTTACAGAACACAATAAAACACACTGGGGAGCTGACACATTGCATAAGAGCCTGAGTCAGACATTAGTGGTACGGAATTTATATACAACAATAAAACAAGTAACACAACAATGTAGCATTTGTTTACACAATAACCCTAATACCAAGAATAGAATAAAATTCGGAATAATTGGTAAAGGAAACTATCCAGGTCAAGTGCAAGTGCAAAGGACTGATAAGCTAATTAGCATACGAAGCAAGAGTAGGCAGGTTTCGGTAATGAATATGTATAGGCGTTAATTGAATATTAATTATTTCATTGTACAAATATGAGATAATTTGTCATGATAGGTATGCACGTTAGGCGGAGAGATCCCCCGTGCATCCAGCGCTGTCAGTAAAGAATACTTCGTCACTAAGAAGAAATTTTGGCTTCGTTCTTCAAATCACAACCCTTGAGCCCTTTTCATTGTACTTTCTCCCCGTTCCTCTTTGAGGAGGGGGAGTGAGAGAGCGGTTGTGGTGGAGCCCGGCCGCCCACACAAGAAAAACCACCACACCTCCTCTGCTCTCTCAGCCTGCTCTACCTACTTCATTCTGAGCTGTCTCTGCCATTTCAGACAAGTCTCTCCCAGTTACCATGTAACTGTCTTCCCCACTACCACCAGAGATGTCCCAGCACTCCCCAAAATGTGCGCAGGTGAGGGCTGGTTTGGCCGCCATCCTCAGGAAGTCTTTTCATGCAGGGCTTTTTCAGCTGATATTATGGATTTCCGGGATTTGCCAAATTCCACCAAGTGCAAGATGATGTTTCTTTGTTTGTTTGTTTTTCATTGCAAAATAAAACCAGAAAGGAATCACAGATTCACAGAGGTGCTGCTGCTGGTTCCTATGAGCACCAGCTCCCCGCATGAGCCATTCTGGGGTTCAGATGGTGGCCCTTCCTCCTTGCAGGAGCCACCTCGGGATGGGAGGCAGCTAGCTAGACCTGGACCAATTCAAGCCCCCCCAGCAAAGCTTTACCCTCCACGCTGATGTCTAAAGTTAAACCTTCTCCCTTTCCAAAATTAACCCTATCCAGCTACCAACCAGGGAAGTACTTCCTCACTGCCTGCTTCTAGCAGCCACCAGGATGTTTCCACTTAAACACAAGTAAATGTCACTGCACAAACAGCCTCCACCACCGTCACCACACCCCACTGCCCCAAATCACTGTTTCTCTTAATGGCATGACAGTGCAGAGCCCAAAGCCCAGATGCATGGGACATGGATCACATTGCTGGTTGTCCCATCCAGGTTTCTCAGGTGGCTTTTGAAGATCTCCAAGGAAGGGGACTCCACAACCTCTTAATGATGACCTAGTGGGGAAGGTGCCACAGGACCAACCTGCCCCGTGCAGTACAAGTGAGTCACATCTCTCAGCCTCCCATGCCCACCACAACAGGATGGGAACAGGTTTCCCATCTCGCCTCACCCTTGAAGCATGTACAACAAGAGGTTTTGAACAAAAACCCAAAGCCACATCCAAACAACAAAGGGGCTGATGCGTTCACAAATCGAGCCAATGTGTGCACTTGTGAGCTCTTTGGGGAATGGCCATCCCTTGGACTCCTGGTGGCACAGTGCCTGCTGCCCAGGATTCCTGACCCAAAGGTGTATCCTGTATGATAATTAATAGGGAACAAGCTCAAATCTCTTTTTTCCTGTCTCCCCCTCCACTGTCAAAGCACAAAGGCTATAAGCTTCTGGGGTCTACAAACTACCTCCCAAACCTTTGCCACAAAGTCCAAGCCTCGCTCGTTGTTACCATAAGGCAGGAAAACAGCAGCAGAAAAAGTCTATAGATGTGCAAACCCATTATTATGACTTAGTAGTGATTAATAATAATTATATATTACAATTAAGTTAATAGCGGCTATTTTAAAGAGTGATCTAAATGGGGTTCTTCCTTTAGCTCTCCTTTAGCACAGTTTTAGCCTTTATCAGCAAGTAAGCTCAGGAAGAATGAGCATTTTTTTGGCATCTGGATGTTCATCCAGCAGGCAAGGCCAAAGCAGCATCCACCCAGCAGCTAAGCACCAAAACATCTCAAGAAGGTTAGTGGTTACTGTTACTGCCTTGGCAGAGAATGAAACAAGATAAAGAGGATGTTTTCCATTTGTTTTGCTTTCATAGGATGCATGCCAAAAGCCTAATACACTTTCTCACGCATGATGAGTTTCTTGGAAGATTCTAACACAGAGAGAAACAGAAGCATCACACTACTGTGCACACCCAAGCAGCAGACGTGTGAAATGCATCCCCCCCCCCCCCAACTACATTGCCAGGAGTTAATATGCACTTCATACTAACATCTAGGCAAGATGAGTGTAAAAGAGTTCAGGCAGAGTTCCCGAAGGCAGTACTGAGCTTCTGCAGATTTAGGCACCTGAATCAAAGCCCAGCAATGAAAAGGACTAGCAGCCACCAAACCCAGCAAGTTGCAAGTGCACAGCCCATCCTTCCAACCACTTGGCCACGGCTGTTCAGACATGGGTTGTGAAACTCACATTAAGGTACCAAGCCTGAAAACCTGAGTCTCTGTGTTACTTATCCCCCAGATAAGTGCTGGAAGAGTTCCCATGCTGATCCTCCAATATGAAAATGGAGGGCAGGAGGAACAACAGCCAGCCGGACACCTGCAGAACCTTTGTGCAGGACACATTTCTCTTTGGCTGATGGTCTCCCAAAAATCCCACAGCAGGTTGGCCAGCACAGCAGTGAGTTGCTGCAAGGCAGGCTCTGACAGCCTCCAGAGCTGCTCTGATGGATCACTGGAAACCATTTTGCCATGTGGGATCTATCACACCATGTTTTCCTAGGAACAGGAATTGCTTCCTATAAGAGGAAGTTGCGGTGCAAATTCTTCACGTACCAGTGCAGCCACCTCCCTTGCTGCCGAGAGCCTGCTGCAGCTAGGCTTCCAAAGTCCCCATCTCCTTCCTGGGTGGTTTTCCCTGTTTTGGGAGCACTGCAAGCGTTAACCATGGCACCTCCTCTGCAGGAGGACCCTGCTGGCTGCATCTCACAGCCATGCAGCTCGTGTCTCGCTCCAGTGATGGGAACTTGCGCTCAAGGCAAGCTTTCTCAACAGGCACCCTCATACCTTGGAGGTCCTGGGGTTATATCCTCAAAGTCAGCAGGACAGCCCCAACTGGAGGTCTCATGGCTCCTTTCTGTCAGCTGTCGGTGAGAGGACACCCTCCTTGCCTGCTCACACTTCTTGTTGGGGCTGGGCAAAGAGGCAGGGCACTTGGGGAAAGCCTCCGTCACCTCCTTCACCCCATGTGTCCGCTGTCTCGTCCAAGCCATATTTCAACTTGTATGGTTCTGGCTATTGTCTGGCTAAGTCCTCAAATATTCTGTTTTATGTTTGTCTCTCAGTGCTCAGGTCAGGCAGTAAAACCAAGCCCTTTCCCCTCTGTCACCATTTTAGGCATGGTATAAAGCAGCCAAGATGCAGGCACTGGACCCAGAGCTCCCCCCTCGCTGCTGCTGGGGCCACAGCTCGGGGTAGTGGTCCTGCGTCACACCAGCCTCTCCAAAGCTGCTGCCAGCACAATGGCAGCGCATTCAGGAGGACCCACGGCTCAACGTTTGGGGTCTGAGCTCCTGCCATGCACCACGACCCCAACTCACTTCCTGCAGCCTCCTTTTAATGAGCTCCAGCAATATTTTCTCTCCTAACCCAGCAGATTTCCAACAACAAGCGATTAGCAACGTGTCTGTCTCAAATGGCAAGAGCATCTCAATGGAAGAAATGAGCAGTTCATCACTGCTGCCAAGGGCTAGCTTCGACATGGAGTAAACCACGGGAGCAGTTCCTATGGGGAAGGGAGCAAGCAGGAGGAACCGCCGCTCCCCATGCCCAGGCACTACCACAGCTCTGCCAGCATCACATGCATGGTTTGGGTTTGCTGCTCCCTAGCTGGTATCTTCCTGGATAAGAAAAGGTAAAGCATAGCAATATAAACTATTACATCTTGGATCTGACCCTTTTCTAATTAAACTCTAAACACCTTGCATCGAGTGACTGCTGCTGGATCTAGCCTTAGGCTTTTCAGACACTCGATGTACCCATGGCTGGCTGACCATTTTATATATTTATCATCCTTCCAAGCTCAGGTCTGGTTTCTGCTACCTGGCCATGCAGAAAAGTCTGAGTGACAGGCCAGGCGCCCAACAGCTGCCACATTTCCATGCCACCAATGTGCCTGGCATGTCACAGAGTGAGTGAATGCCATGGCAAATCAAGATGGAGCCATCTCATTAAAATAAATACAAATAAATGTAAATGTCAGCCATGGGGCATCCCCAGCTGCACCCTGGTACCCTGCAAGGCAGGGAGCCCTCCTAGCAGCACTGAGCACCATGGGGTAACCCATCACCAGGATTTGGGTCTGGAAATCCCAAAACGGCCCAGGATGCAGACAGGACTAGCTCACCTCACCTGGCTTCTCCACCAGCTGCAAGCAGGGTTACGTTGCTCAAGTTGATGCTACCGAAAGCTGCTGACCTTGGTAACAGCAAGCAAAAGCCAGGAGACTGCCAAGTGCAAAAGGCCACCGAATCTGACCCCAAACAGCTGTCTTGATGCAGCGATCCAAGGAGGAAGGGCGAGGAAGCCACATAAACCAAAAAATCCCTCGTTCTCACCCAGGCAGTGTTTTGCTGTGCAGCTTGCTTCGCTGCCCTAAGAAATCTGCAGTTGGGAGGTGGAATTTTTCCCCCTGTTAAACAAAACCAAAACCTCTATACCTTTAGAAAGAAAAAGCCTTTTGTTATGTCAAATTTGTGCACTAGATGCTTTCCCAACAGATGTGCTTCCTTGCCTGGGGGGGAAGATGTTACCTTTGGTTTGTGATGGATGTTGTCAAGAAAAATAAAGGGAAAACCAGCCCACGACCAATGCAGACACCTCTGTGTTTCAGGAGGTGAGTGGAGGTGGGCTTATGGGGCATCTGAGGGGAACGTCAGTCCCACCCTGCAGTGGGATGCTCCACAACACGGGGCAGGGCTGGCTGGGCATCGCCCTGGGTACGGCATGATGGCAAGGTGCACTCCCCAGCCCTTGCTTTTATACAAAGACAATGCATGGAAATACATTGGTATTTCTAGAAATAGAATTTCTAACAGGTCATAAAAAAGAACCAACAACCCAAGTCAAGAACAGCCTGAGTTTTGTAACGTATATTAGTGGCTACTACAAGCTGTGATTTAAGTTGGACAGGATCTGTTTTCACATTCACTTGTTTCTACTAAAAGCTACTGGAACAAGAGCCCGCATCACATCTTACTCTTGTTATTATTCACCTTTCCACAGGAAACAGCACCAAAAGAATGGAAGAAATAGCAAAAACAGAGCTTTCACATGCGCTCCTCTTCGGAGCTGCACTGCCTCTCCTCCAAGAGCTAGACACCACTGCCACACGCTGTGCTCATACCAGCCAGTGGGTAATGTGGCAGCACCATAAGGCTTACGTTTAAAGAGTATGGAAAGGGAGGATATACTCTTGGCACGCAGGGAAAGGGCATTGGCACCCTCACGGTGCAAAACTCCTCAGCCAGCAGAGCGTGTCCCCTGTCCCAGCGCCACACTGCTCTCAAAGCACACCCAGTCATGACAAACAAGCTGATCTATGCTGTTTGCGAGCACATTTCCACCCCGTGGAAGAGCATAGGTGAGCACTGACACCAGCCAGCACATAGGGTCTTTTGTGAACAACCGAAGGGAGACCATTATCAGGAAGTAAATTTTTTCTTTTCAGGCACTGAGGCAACATAATGTGCATTTGTGCTGTGAAAAGCCCTTTAATCCTAAAAGACACATACAACTTGAGCTGAGATGTTAGCAGGCTGAAGTAATCCCTGCAGCAGAGCACTGGGTAGGAAAGGGCTGGGGGCAGCAGCATCCCACGGTGGGCATCAGCAGCCACGGAGGGAGCTCCATCCCCTAAAACCCCTGCTGCTTCTGATACCCTCCAGATTTGAAGATGACAAGCCAAGAGCTTGCAAAGATAGGGGAAGGAAATAAACCAATCAACCAAAAAAAAAAAAAAAACAACCATGAGCAGCATCTCCCACATCCTACCTATTTATCTAACCTTCTGCTGGGGACAGGACACATGGCACCATGTCTGACCCTTGTGTATTTGAGCACAGGTGTTTGACCAGGCCTGAGCTGGCTGCCGAATCTTTCCATTCCCCGAGGCTGACGGTGTCCTCCTTAGCTGCTCCCAGTTCCCACCATGGTTGGGAAGTGGTTCAGGAAGCAGGTTGCCATCCAGAAAAGTGATCACATTTCAGAGAAGTGATATTTATTCCAACCAGATAGACCATCTCAATGCAAACCAGCACCACATGAAAGTCTCGGCTTTGCCATCACCCAGACATCTGGCATAAACCCTCCCTGCATAATAGGGGAATGACAGTTTGATTTACCAGCTGCATTATTTTCTCTACTGCTACATGAGGGGGACCTCATATCCATCAAGAGGGGCCAGTGAGGCTGTCACCGTGCCCAGCAGCATCCACCTGTGCCACCAGGCTGATGCACCACTCTGTTCCCTGCAGACAAGTGGCCTGCGGAGACACCACACCACCACATCGCTAGTTACCCCCACTCAGGCAGGGGCCGGTGCTATTGGCATCAAAGCCTGGCTCTGATGAGCACTGGAGGACCCCAGAGCACAAGAGGATCAGTGAGGACCATGCCAGCAATGCCAAGTGGCAGAGCTCACTGTCATCTGCAAGGTGGTGGCACGCAGAGCAACTCCTCTCACTTGAACCAACCCACCATGACAATGTGTCCTTCAAGAACCCAGCCACACAAACACCAAGCAGAAAAACTGTCCAGACAGGCATTTTAATGCGTTACTGGCCAGCCACCAGCCTCAGTTTTGAGGCTGCGAGAACATTTGTGCAATCACTTCCAGACTCACACTCAGCAGAGCAGCCACCACACGTCTCCCCAAAAGCCACCAGGTCCCCACAGTGACACCTCCAGTGCTGAAGGGCAAGCGAGGGGACAGGAGTGACAAGCAGCCCACTGAATCCCAGGGGTAATTATGCTGCATTTGCGTGGCAATGTTTATTGATAGCCCAGGGGACCGTCAGCTTTGATTGCTAAAAGGTAAATGAAGCTCAGCTCGGATAAGCCCCAGCGGATGGAAGAAGGACAGGAAGGTTTTCATTAATATGAAACAAATGGAGGTGACAAACAGGTTGAGAGCATTTTGCTTGTCAACATCATTATTACCACTAACTGGTTAGAAGCACATGTGTCCCTACAAATACATCTTTGAGGCCATTTGTTCGTTGCCTGCAGTCCCTGCTCCTGGAAGGAGGCACCAGCAGCCACTGTTGTCGCTGCAGATCTTGCCATGTCACCCTCTGTCCCGGCCACCCTGTCACTAGATGCCCCCTTCCTACAAAGCTCTGCTTCAGCTTCAGCCCCAAGCCTCACTTCTCTCTCCCAACACCATTATTTTGGCATGCATGGGATGGGCTTAGCCCATCCAACCAGGGTGATGTGCCACCCTGAGAAAGGTACTTCCAGGACATCATGAGATGAGCATGAGATCAACCCGGTTGGGGTTGATAGGAGTGATTAATTCTGTTTAAAAACTCAGAATTCAATTCTGATTAAAAAAAAAAAAAAATCAGATTTCATGACACTGGACGATGCCCAGACTCAACGCAGAGAGGTTGCGGTCAGACCACCAACACACAAACCCCAAAGACCCTGCAATGGTGCATACACACAAAGCTGCACAGACATCACAACTTCCTAAAAACAATGGGGTTTAGGTTTGGTTCTGCTCATGCCAGCAGCTTCCTTCCCAGCAGGGTCAGAGGTGCAGCCTGCCCTTTGAGCTTCCTACCAGGACGGGACCCTTGGCAGGAGAACGCCCATTCCCCTCCAGGTGTCCTCCAAGGATGGGCTGAAACCCATCTGGCCAAACCCCGGTGCCAGAAGCAAAGGGATCAACACTGGGGTTGGGGACTCTGTACTGTGAGCCACATGTTCACCTCTGCAGCTGGACTGACCAAGGCAAGTGTCCCAGAAGACATGAACCAGCAGCTTTTTTGGCTTCACACTCACACAGATGTGGCTTGTGGTGAGGAAGGAACAGGCAGAACCATCACCATGCCTGGGCACCCCCTCCTTGTTTGTTCGCTGCACAGCCAAGGTCAAGTCTGGCAGGGTTTGGGAAGCAGCTCTGATTGCCTCCAAGCAGACTTTAACTCTTGAGTGGAAAAAGGAGCATTTTGGGAAAGGCTGAGCAGCCTAATGTGGGTGACACTTGGGATGGGTGCTGCCAGACAACTCCGCAGCTGCACACCATGCTTTTCAAGAGAAGCACGCACTTCAGAGCACAGCTGGAAGGCATTTACCTGCCTTGCCCAGGGAATGCCCGGAAACAGCCCAAATGGGCTGCCTTCCCTGTTCACTATTGTTTTTTCCACATTTTGAGCTGTGTGTTGGGACAAGAACCCCAAACTTGCCCATTTGGGGGGACAGAAGAGCTCACTCCCAACTACTTCTGCAGCCACACACTCCATTTCACAGGGACCCAAGCACCCACTACACTCATGCTGCACGCCAAGCCCCATGCCCAAAAAACCCAGAATCAATTTTGGTCTGCAAACAACAGCCTCTGCCCTCCACATCACATGCTGACTGCCTCTGAGGGTACGGATGAGCACCACAAAGCCCAGCCACTGGGAACATGCCGGGGATCCTGAGGGGCTTGGTGAGAGCAGAGGAGCACTACAAGTTTGGTCTTAGTTTTCAGAGTGCCTCTGGAGTAACTGCGTTGAGTAAATACCCAGCAGCTCAAGAGAAACAGGATCAAGAAAAACATGACAAGAAGGCACTGAGATCTCCCCCCCCCAAACACAGCCTGGTTAGGAATAATGCCAGAAATAGTTATTTTGATAGCTGTGCCTCATGACCCAACCAGATACGCAGTTCCTACATGGCGGGGTAAGGACTGGAAGACCCAGGACCACCTGCAGACATCCAAGACCAATAAGATCCACCTTCAGGACAGCTGTGTCCACCCCGAGGAATCTGACCAAGACCCAGCCATGCCCAGACCCGCTCCCCACACAGTGACTGGGGGACCTGTCAGCATCCGAAGAAGTTCCCTCCTGAGCCTCGCTGCCCCGGCCAACCTCTGCTTACAGCCAGGGATTAACAGTGCTGAAGTTAATCATAGCAAGAACGTGGAGGGATGACTGTGACTGCAGCAAAGGGGAGAACCATCTGCAGTTTCAGCAGAAACGCTGCAGCAGGAAGCCTGCTATTCACGTACCTTTGACCTCAGAGAGACAAATAAAGAGCCCAAACTATTTAGCTTTGGCTAAAAAAAAAAAAAAAAAAAAAAAAAAAAAAAAGTAAAGGGTAATTTGAGTCAAACAGCTGTATTAACACCAGACAGGCAGGCCACAAAATGAAACAGCTGATCTTAACAAGAGTAGAGAAGGCACTTTTGGAATAAATTACACTGTAGGGATGGTCAAGAAAACAAACCCTGCACCTAGCTGCACAGAGCTCTTGTAAGCTCTTGGAGACTTTACCAGAAAAGTGGGAGTGATGCTAACAAACAGCACTGCTGAGGTAGTGCCTGGCGTACTGGATAGCTCACAAAACACTGGGGCTTGGTGCAGCGTTATCCTACTCCCACTGGAGTTTTCTTCTTCAGCCAGCAAACGTGATGCCCTACACCAATGTGGGGACCGGTTTTGGCTTTCTAAGCAATTCTTCCCCTATTCCTCCACAGGATCAGTCCTAACAACCCCCATGCAGGAGGAGGATTTAAATCCTTTCCCCAGCCTTCACATCCCACACCTTGAGCTCAAGGCATCTTCCCAAACTCAGTCTCTTTCACCGGAGGTAACTGTCAGTCCTGTAACTTCTACTAATACACCCCCCTCCCCCTCCAGTAAGCGTGAAGTTCATTTCCTTCTCTTTTCCAAGATATGCTTCCTATTCCCTCCTGGAAGGGGTCTGTGGCAGTGCTGAGCTCAGTTAGGACTCAGGGTCCGTGGGGACACCCTGCCTCAGACAAACCCCCAGCCTCTGCGCCCTGACACAGCTCCTCTATACCGCAGTGCCAGAAGATGTCCAAGCTTTTCCAGGACTACAGCCTGCAGCACCAGAAAAAGAGAGATGAAACCTGGCACTGAGTAGCAGATGTTGACTTACCCTATCCAAGCGGACCGAGAAATGAGGACAGGGCAGGACCTCATGGCAAGGACCTCCACATGCTACACAGTTCGGCCTCCACAGCTCCTCTCCTCCAGCATGGGAGAAGGTTCGTGCACCTCTGCTGCCTGCGGTCACTTGAGGAACCGAATCCCCTTTTGTAGAAGCAAAAGGCTGAAGCCATTAACCTATCTTAATCCATTCCCAGCAAGTCAGCACCTGGAAGCCACACAGCCTCTGACAGTCACGTTGCAACAATCACAAATAATTTAATGGCACAGAGCCAGAGAGGGAAAAAAACAAACGCCACCATCACTTGTTTGCCAGCAACCCCAATTTGGCTTTGTGACTTTTAAATAGTTTTGGTCAAGTCATTTCAGCCAAAACACTGGGAAGAAAATATTGGAAGGAGTTTTCTTCTGGCAGGGTTTAGTATTTTTAAAAAAAGGATTTTTGCTTTTGTTTCACAGTGATATACACAGTTTCCACAGTTTTCCATTTAATGGTGTGAAAAAAAAATCATCAAAACATATTTTGCTTTGGATTGAATGAAGCATCTTTAACTTGACGTTATTTGGTTTCCTGTTTTAATGAAATCAAACAGCTCTATTCTGATCGACTGCAATTAAAACCCTCTTATTCCTCACAACTACCTTTGTTACCACAGTTTTTCTACAGGCCAAGTAACTGAAAAAAGTCACCATCACTTATTTTTTCTATAGGCAGCTATTTAGGAGCACTCAGAACAACTGAGGCTAACTTGGGGTATGTCCAGTCCCCAGCACACTGCACAGAGGGCACAGCAGTGCACCAGCACAGAACATGTCATTCAAAGCATTACTGTAGTTAGCATGTGGTAGCAGTTAGACACTTACTGGAACCTCAGGCATGCATCAAATATTTCCCTCTTATTTAAAAAATAAAGTGACATGGGAACACCCACACTCCCCCTCAAAGGGCAGGAGAGTGTGCGGACTGACACAGCCCTGGCTATGTGGAGCAGTGGCGATGCAAGGAACCCTCCTGGGCCAGCTTTTTTGGGCTTTCTGCTCCTCGCAGTGGTTTTGGTTTAGCTTTTAAGAGCTCCTACATGGGATGCTCCACCTGACTAGAAAATATTTACTCTACAGAGACTGCCAGACCTTGCACCAGATAACCCCGACAGCTGCAGAAACCCCAACGCAGATAAAGCCCTGCTGATGCCTCCACACTGCTCCTCCGATCCTCTTCACATCAAACCAAGATGAACTGGATATAGAAGAGGGCAAGGGGGGAGGGGGAAACAAGTTTTCAGGACAATGGTGCTGAATTGCTGTTTTTCAAGCCCTCTGCTAACCCCATCAAGTGCTTTAACATGAGAGCTTAGCAGAAAGCTCTGCCCCTGCAAAGGGCACCAGGCTATAAACGGTTACAGCCACTGCCAGGCTCTCAGACCACACCGTGAAACACCCAGCTTCTCCAGTTTTCAGACATTTATGAATGAAGAGAACTCACCCCAAGATGCAATAGGGTGAGTTCTCCTCCCTTTAGCTTCCCCCCGGAAGGCTTCATTTCATTTATCCGTGTTGAAGTTGCTCTTAAATCCTGTTGACGTGCTGCAAATCCCTGTCCTGCTGGAGTACAATTTGGCACCTTTAAGAGTTAACCAGCCTATATTTGTATCCAAATAAACCCTTCTGCAAAGGAAAGGGGCCAGGTAGGGAAGGCAGCATCCACAGCAGGGAGGGCAGGGCAGCAGCAGAGGTCTTGCAGAAGGCACAAGAAAATGGATAGCAAACAGCTCTACATCCATGAGCAGGGCAGAGGGACAATACATGATTTCTACCTGTAACATGGGCAAAGAGAGGATTTCCACAATGAAGATGTACAGCTGGGGCAGGGGGAAGAGGACAGGGTTGTGACGAAGAGCAGGACCACAGGCAAACAAACACAGGGGGGCTGCCTGGAAGGCTGGGCACAGTGGAGCTCCAGGGCCAGCCCAGCGAGGTGAGAAGAATAAGGGATGGAAGAAAACAAATCCTTCACCGTGAGTGTGACTTAACACCCAACAGATGACCCAAGAGGGCATGCAGTCTCCATCCTTGGAAAGAGTGCCAAAGCTCAGCTGGATGAGGCCCTGAGCAGCCAGGTTTGACTCTGAGGCCAACCCTGCTCTCAGCAGAGCTCCTTTCTGAACCAAATCAACTGCAGGACCTTATGCAAGGAGACCTTCCCTCAGCCCAGACTTCCAGAAAGAGGCCACCAGGTCTTACCTCCAGCTTAATCAAAACCAGAAGAAAACTCCTTCCCAATGGCAAGCAGCCTGGAAGCTGAGCACCAGCCAGGCTGAGCTTTCGGAGAGGTAACTCAGGTCAACATGACAATGCACGACAATTAACCATGGCAAGTGAAGGCTGCTGCTGCTGGAAACAAGGAACAAAGAGAACAGCCCCACGCTGTGACTACTATACAGGGTACACATGCACTTTTCTCCATACAAAGGGAGCAGGAGGCTTTGTATTACCTGTCTCTTCCTTCCAGGTTGGTCTGACATCAGCTCTGCCCATCCTGGCAGCCTCAAGGCACAGCACAAGGAGCTGGAAGGGCTCCAGCTGCACCCCCAGAGCAGGAATTTGGCTGAGCTCACATCACAGAATCACAGAATCACAGAATGTCTAGGTTGGAAGAGACCTACAATATCGCTGAGTCCAACCTCTGACCTAAAACTAACAAGTCCTCCACTAAACCATATCCCTAAGCTCTACATCTAAACGGCTTTTAAAGACCTCCAGGGATGGTGACTCAACCACTTCCCTGGGCAGCCTATTCCAGTGCCTAACAACCCTTTCTGTAAAGAAGTTCTTCCTAATATCCAATCTAAACCTCCCCCGGCGCAACTTTAGCCCATTCCCCCTCATCCTGTCACCAGGCCCGTGGGAGAATAGACCAACCGCCACCTCGCTACAGCCTCCTTTCAGGTACCTGTAGAGTGCAATAAGGTCGCCCCTGTGCCTCCTCTTCTCCAGGCTGAACAGTCCCAGCTCCCTCAGCCGCTCCTCGTAAGACTTGTTCTCCAGACCCTTCACCAGCTTCGTAGCCCTTCTCTGGACTCGCTCAAGCACCTCCATGTCCTTCTTGTAGTGAGGGGCCCAAAAGTGAACACAGTACTCGAGGTGCGGCCTCACCAGAGCCGAGTACAGGGGGACAATCACTTCCCTGAACCTGCTGGCCATGCTGTTTCTTATGCAACCCAGGATGCTGTTAGCCTTCTTGGCCGCCTGAGCACACTGCTGGCTCATATTCAGCTGACTGTCAACCAATACTCCCAGGTCCTTCTCTGCCAGGCAGCTTTCCAACCACTCATCTCCCAGCCTGTAGCTCTGTTTGGGGTTGTTGTGCCCCAGGTGCAGGACCCGGCACTTGGCCTTTTTGAACTTCGTACAGTTAGCCTCGGCCCATCGGTCCAGCCTGTCCAGATCATCTTGCAGAGCCTTCCTACCCTCGAGCAGATTGACACACGCACCTAACTTGGTGTCGTCTGCAAACTTACTGAGGGTGCACTCGATCCCCTCATCCAGATCATTGATAAAGATGTTAAAGAGGACTGGCCCCAGTATCAAGCCCTGGGGGACTCCACTAGTGACCGGCCTCCAACTGGATTTGACTCCATTTACCACGACTCTCTGGGCCCGGCCATCCAGCCAGCTCTTAACCCAACGAAGCGTGCGCCAGTCCAAGCCATGGGCAGCCAGTTTCCTGAGGAGAATGCTGTGGGGAACGGTGTCAAATGCCTTACTGAAGTCAAGGTAGACCACGTCCACAGCCTTTCCCTCATCCACTAAGCGTGTCACCTTGTCATAGAAGGAGATCGGGTTCGTCAAGCAGGACCTACCCTTCATAAACCCATGCTGACTAGGCCTGATCGCCTGCTTGCCCTGCAAGTGCCGCATGATGATACCCAGGATAATCTGCTCCATGAGCTTCCCTGGCACTGATGTTAAACAGGCCTGTAGTTCCCCGAGTCTACCCTCTGGCCCTTCCTGTAGATGGACATCACGTTTGCTACCCGCCAGTCAAGTGGGACCTCCCCTGATAGCCAGGACTGCCGATAAATGATGGAAAGCGGCTTGGCCAGCTCTTCCGCCAGTTCTCGCAGTACCCTCGGGTGGATCCTATCCAGCCCCATCGACTTGCGTACATCCAAGTGCTGTAGCAGGTCACCAACCATCTCCTCGTGGATTGTGGGGGCCATATTCTGCTCCCCATCCCCTTCCACCAGCTCAGGGTACTGGGCGTCCAGAGAGCAACTGGTTTTGCTGCTAAAGACTGAGGCAAAGAAGGCGTTAAGCACCTCGGCTTTATCCTCATCTCTGGTAACTAAGTTTCCCCCCGCATCCAGTAAAGGGTGGAAACATCCATAACACCATTGCTCTGGTGTCAAACATCCAGATGTTTGACACCAGAGCAAGCAAACAGGAAGGGGAGACCAAAGGGAAGGATGTGCTCACTGTCCTGCCTCCTCCCCTCTCTTCCTCACCATCTGTACCAAGCAAGAGCCATCATCTGTCTCCAATCTGGCCATCCAATGCCACAGCCCAACCTCCAAGCCCCCGTGACTCTGTAGGAAGCAAGTGTGTTATTGCAGGAGCAGGCTCCCAGCATTTCACAGTTCACAGCCACTGAAAATACCTAAGCTATGCTTAATGCCAACACAGCAGGGTGGTATCAGCGCCAGAGCAAAGCAAAATGCTGTTCTCCAGGGTTTATATGGGAGCAAAATTCAGAACAGATGCTTGCACAGGGGTATGGAGGACATCAGGCAGGAGCCTGGCTTTCGGCTGCCTCACCAAGCACCCATTAGTGCTGATATCCTGCTAAGAGGCTGGAGGCAGCTGGCCATACTGCGCATACAGCCTGCTTGGGACGAGCCACACAGACTGAAGCCACAACATGCTGTTGTGAATGAAGCCCTGTGCTTTGGGACCATCCAGCTGTGCCTCTGCCAAGGCAGGCTGACACCAGTGAGCATTTCCACCAGCCAGCTGCTCTTCACCCCAAAAGAGCATCCTACAGACTCACCTGTGTGTCTTGGACTTCCGGAGGGCTGACTTTGAGCTGTTCAGGACACTGGTTGGCAGAGTCCCTTGGGAGGTGGTTCTGAAGGACAGAGGAGCCCAGGAAGGCTGGGCGCTCTTCAAGAAGGAAATCTTAATGGCTCAGGAGCGGTCTGTCCCCATGTACCCAAAGATGAGCTGGCACGGAAGAAGACCGGCTTGGCTGAACAGAGAGTTGTGGCTCGAGCTTAGGAGAAAAAAAAAAAAAAAAAAAAGAGGGTTTTTGACCTTTGGAAAAGAGGGCAGGCCACTCAGGAGGACTATAAGGATGTTGTAAGGATGTGCAGGGACAAAATTAGAAAGGCCAAAGCTCATCTGGAGCTCAATCTGGCCACTGCTGTGAAAGATAACAAAAATGTTCTAATAAATACATGATTTTATAAAGACATTAACACGAGAAGGACTGAGGAGAATCTGCCAGGAGAATCTTAGTGACGAGAGATGAGGAAAAGGCTGAGATGCTTAATGCCTTCTTTGCCTCAGTCTTTAGCGGCAAAACCAGTTGTTATCTGGATACCCAGTACCCTGACCTGGTGGAAGGGGATGGGGAGCAGAATGTGGCCCTCATAATCCACGAGGAAATGGTTGGCAACCTGCTACAGCACTTAGACGTATGCAAGTCGATGGGGCTGGATGGGATTCACCCGAGGGTGCTGAGAGAACTGGCAGAAGAGCTGGCCAATCCGCTTTCCATCATTTTTCATCATTTTTCCATCATTTATTGGCAGTCCTGGCTATCAGGGGAGGTCCCAGTTGACTGGCGATTAGCAAACATGAGGCCCATCTACAAGAAGGGCCGGAGGGTTGACCCGGGGAACTACAAGCCTGTTAGTTTAACATCAGTGCCAGAGAAGCTCATGGAGCAGATTATCTTCAGTGTCATCATGCGGCACTTGCAGGGCAGGCAGGCGATCAGGCCCAGTCAGCATGGGTTTAAGAAAGGCAGGTCCTGCTTGACGAACCTGATATCCTTCTATGACAAGGTAACACGCTTAGTGGATGAGGGAAAGGCTGTGGACGTGGTCTACCTTGACTTCAGTAAGGCTTTTGACACCGTTCCCCACAGCATTCTCCTCAAGAAACTGGCTGCCCATGGCTTAGACTGGCGTACGCTTTGTTGGGTTAGAAACTGGCTGGGTAGCGTACTGGGTCTGGCTGGGATGTTAACTTTCCCTGCAGCAGCCCATACAATGCCACGCTCTGCACTTGTAGCTAGAACAGCAGTGGTATCACACCAGTGTTGCGTCTGCTGCTGAGAAGTGCTGGCACAGTATCAGGACTTTCTCTAACCCTCCTGGGGGGATGGGCAAAAAGTGAGAAAGAAACATCACCAGGGCAGCTGACCTAAACCAACCAAAGAGATATTCCATACCATATGATGTCACACTCAGCAATAAAAGGTGGAAGAAGGAGGAAGAGGGGAGGGGTGGGCTTTTGTTGCGAAAACGTCTGTCCTCCTCGCGAACACCGGCTACGTGCGTTGAGGCCCTGCTTCAAGGACAATGCCAGGCATCGCTCATTTGTGGGAAGTAGAGAATCATTTATTTCCTC
>MU016693.1:0-34544 GCA_011076525.1 Nettapus auritus | reverse complement strand
CTTTCCTTTACTTCTTCCCCTCCTCATCTGAGGAGGGGGAGTGAGAGCGGTTGTGGTGTTCTGCTGCCCAGCACAGTAAAACCACCACAGGTAGCCAGGTCCAGAGAGTTGTGGTGAATGGAGCCAAATCCGGTTGGAGGCCGGTCACTAGTGGAGTCCCCCAGGGCTTGGTACTGGGACCAGTCCTCTTTAACATCTTCATCGATGATCTGGATGAGGGGATCGAGTGCACCCTCAGTAAGTTTGCAGACGACACCAAGTTAGGTGCGTGTGTCAATCTGCTCGAAGGTAGGAAGGCTCTGCAGGAGGATCTGGATAGGCTGCACCGATGGGCTGAGGCCAACTTTATGAAGTTCAACAAGGCCAAGTGCCGGGTTCTGCACCTGGGGCACAACAACCCCAAACAGAGCTACAGGCTGGGAGATGAGTGGATAGAAAGCTGCCTGTCAGAGAAGGACCTGGGAGTTTTGGTTGACAGTCAGCTGAATATGAGCCAGCAGTGTGCTCAGGCGGCCAAGAAGGCCAACAGCATCCTGGCTTGTATAAGAAACAGCGTGGCCAGCAGGTCCAGGGAAGTGATTGTCCCCCTGTACTCGGCTCTGGTGAGGCCGCACCTCGAGTACTGTGTTCAGTTTTGGGCCCCTCACTACAAGAAGGACATGGAGGTGCTTGAGCGAGTCCAGAGGACAACCAAACTGGTGAAGGGTCTGGAGAACAAGTCTTACGAGGAGCGGCTGAGGGAGCTGGGATTGTTCAGTCTGGAGAAGAGGAGGCTCAGGGGCGACCTTATTGCACTCTACAGGTACCTGAAAGGAGGCTGTAGCGAGGTGGGGGTTGGTCTATTCTCCCACGTGCCTGGTGACAGGATGAGGGGGAATGGACTAAAGTTGCGCCAGGGGAGGTTTAGGTTGGATATTAGGAAGAACTTTACTGAAGGGGTTGTTAGGCATTGGAATGGGCTGCCCAGGGAAGTGGTTGAGTCACCAACCCTGGAGGTCTTTAAAAGCCGTTTAGATGTAGAGCTTAGGGATATGGTTTAGTGGAGGACTTGTTAGTGTTAGGTCAGAGGTTGGACTAGGTGATCTTGGAGGTCTCTTCCAACCTAGATGATTCTTAAAAAAGTTCACTGTTTTTTCTATTTTTTTTTGGTAAAATAATTGGCTAATCAAACGCATCGCTTCTAAGCTGACATCCCTCCTAATGTTTTAATCAATAGATGCAGATGCTCAGAAGAGAGCTAATGTGACCTGAGTTTAATTTGAGCACAGGGTGTACAAGGCTACGGTTTTTCAGTTGGGTCACTGGCTGACATGGAACCCGAGAAGAGGGGAGCTGGGAGCACATGGTGGATGTGTGAACTGCAATAAAGTGGATAAAAGGAGAAAATTAAGTTTAAAAAAAAAAGTGGAAAACTTTAGTCAGAGGCTTATAACCTGTGGAAAGAAAGGCTTTATGGGCTAGTGCTCCCATCATTCTCAGCGTTTGTGCCTATTTACTAGAGACAGTTTAATTGCATGTATATCCACCAGTGTACATGCTGACCACCAGCCCAAAGAGCTTCCTTTCAAAGTGCCTCCATCCTGTTACCAGCCTTCTCCTGTGTGTATTTACGGCTGGCACTGCTAGCAGAGCCTCCTCCTCCTGGCACACCACTCCACAAGGAAACATGTACTGTGAAAACTGCCTCCTGCAAGGTTACCACACCTCATCCCAAAACATCTGACTGAACTGGATGGGGCTGGTTCGACTAAGATGCCACTAAAGATCAGATATAAGTTCTGGGTCCTCAGCTATTTCCTCCCTGCCATGTGAGCTCAGGCACATCAAAGTAGGACACTCCAGTTAATACCTTTGCTGCCAACAAACTGCATTGACTGATCAATCTAAGGACTTCTGGGTGGTCCCTATGCACTTGAAGGTACCTCAGAGGTGCCCCAGCCACTCTGAAGGAACTTGGGTCTAGCCCTGCTGCACACAGGCGGTATCACCGAGCTGTTAGATGTCCGCTTACACCAATCCCATGACACAAGGCCACCACCCTCCATGTCCAAAGGCCTTACCTTCCTTTTCTTCTCAGGCACCTGGTGCAACCCAGTCCCATAAAGGCACGTACAATTCTTGGAGCCTACTGAGGTGTTGCAACACAACAAAAGAGCTCAAATCTTGTGACCACCTGAGCAGTTCTTGTTCACAGTACGTGAGCTGTAAGGCTGTATGCAAGGAGTGTTTGCAGCTACCAATGTTCTACCAAATACCTGTGAAACCCTAAAATTCACCACTAAAATTTACCATTGTCAAAGCAGGATCAAACTCCACCACACACAGCATGCAGACCAAGAGTGTGGATTAGTTCGGAAGAACTATTACTGTAAAACACCAGATAAACAGTGCCCAACCTCCAGCAACACACACACAAGACATCGCTCCAGCCAGAGACAGCCCAGGAGCTGAGACTGCCAAGGGGAGCTGACCGTGGGCAAAGGCATAGGGCTGCTGTTGTAGGGGTAACAACCCCCAGCAAGGACCATATAAATTATTCCTCCTGCTAGCAACAGCTAATTTCTACTCAAACAACCTCATAAAGCAAAGGGATAAAGGGCACGTGCCAGAATTTCCTAAGCTGGTCAAAACTGCTTCCTCAGTTTGTCTCTCTGGGTTTTGGAGGGGGAGAAGAAAGCTTCTGGGTAGATTGAGTTTGTTGGTTCCCCCGCCCACCCCCACTGCCTTTAAAAAGAAGAAAGGGTGACTTTGCAGCCAGCTGTGCTGGCTTCCAGGCTAGGAGAACAATTAACCTGAAACTAATGTACCTTTTTAAAAATATAGTACATGGCATGCCAAATGCCTGGTATCACTTGGAGTGCAGATGATTTAGTGAGTCCCTTGCTGAGCAGCAGCATCTGAAAGCCCAGCGGACAGCAAGCAATGATTCCTCCTCGGTATTTAGCAGTCAGCTCAGCTCTGCCATGAAAGGCAAGCTGACCGCAGTCCTCCATGGACTGAGCATCACCATTCCACCAGCCAGCCATCATCCACACAGACCTTTCCCATCAGTGCCCAGGAGACCAGGGCATCCTTCAGCCGTGCTGTCAGCGCAACAGGAGTCACCTTTGTTCTCCTCTCCCTGGTGCATCCACACCATCAGATGGCATCAATTTTCCACAGCGGGACTAGACGAGACCCCAAAAGTGAACTGATTTACTTGGGGCTGCCTCTCCACAGACGTCCGTGCTCACAGGTGTAGCGCAATTGCTTAAAGTAACTAGGAAAATATAATTAACTTTCACATCTTAAAGAAAATGTACAGCATTGAAGAGGCTTTAAGGGTAGGGTGCAGCTGCATTATCTCCGTGTTCCCTAGGCTTCCAACCTTAGATGCTATCACGCTGGGGGAACCTGATGTGCTGGCTCTAAGGAACAGCATGGAGCGTGGAGTGGAGTGGAGACACCACGGCTAGGCTCTGTGACCAGGTGGGGACTCGATTGTTCTTGTGCACACCGAGACCGATAAGCAGCACTTTTTGCTACCCTGAGCCAACAACCTGTCAGGTTTTGACAAATGCTGTACTCTAGTGTACTTTTGCTCATTATAATATCATTATAATACCAAAACACACCTCCATCCCAAAAGCTACCCGCCTCCGAGGTGCGACCACCCCTCACTGAGCATGCGCTCTGAATTTCTCGGAGCCTATTACTTTAAACAGAGACGGGAAAACTTTTCACCAATCATAACTAAGATATGCTTGACTAGAGTCACTCAAGCTCCACCTAAAAGATAGAAAATAATATAAATTGGCCTAAGAGAGAGGGGATGTTAGGGAAGACACCATCGTCAGGGGAGATACCATCCCAAGGGAATACACCATCCCGAGGACCTCCTGACTTCTGGGATCAGTCGACGGGCTGAGCCTCTCTTCCCCCCCATTGGGACGCCTTTGGGTGAGATTCAAACACGTGTTTATACTCCTTTTAACGCGTTAATTTCTAGGCTAGCTTGCTTTGCAGACAGTCACTATCGCTGGCAATCCAAAAGAACCTGTGTACCTGTTGCTGTAATAAATTGCACTTGATTGCATTGTTCCTAGCCGTGATAGTTCTTATTGAACGCGACTAGAGTAAGAGTGGTTATTCGTTATTGGTGAATCCGTGACCGTGATAGTTCAGTGCTCTGAATCCAACCAGACCCATATCGGTTAATGCGGTATTGGTGAATCTGTGACTGTGATAGTTCAGTATCCTGAATCCGACCGGGCCCATAACGATTAATCAGCGACTAAGTGCTAAGGGTGGTTATACGTTATTGGTGAATCCGTGACCGTGTTGTTCAGTGCTAAGAGCGGTTATACCTTATTGGTGAATCTGTGATCGTGATAGTTCAGTGCTTGGTGCTCTGAATCCGACCGGACCCGTAACGGTTAATCTGCTTTCCTGAATCCAACCGGACCATAACGGTTAATTAGCTACACCCCTTTAACACGACAACAGGTCCCCAGCTGCCGCTGTCCAGAGCTGCTGCAAGGCTGGTGGTGTGCCCTCCTTGAGAAGTGTGGTGCTGCTACCTGCCTGGCATGTGAGGCTCCCGTCGGCAGCTCATCCAACCCTGCCATACCTTCCCGCCCCCTCACCCCAAACTTGCAGCAGGGAAGCATGCAGGCTCCTGCTGAATGAAAATGAAGCATTTGTAATGTGAGGTGTGTGTGGAAAGCCTCAGTGGAGCCAGCGAGGGATGACTGCAAACAGAAGCAGAGGAAAGGCTGAGTCATCCCCCCCGGCCCTAAATAGAGGCGAGCGTAAAGAAAATAGTTCTCCGAGCTGACAAAAAAAGGAACAGAATCCCCATAAGGAGTGCCAGTAGTGACGGCATAAGGGGAGAGACAAAAAAGGCAGCCTCAGGTTGTAGCTGGATTGAGTCGTCATGAGCAGGGCAGAGCATCCTCCTCAGCTCTGCTAGGAACTGGGTGTTCACGAATCACTTCTATTAGCAGCTCCAAGCCCTACATTCAAACAAGGTCACATGCCTGCAATGATGCCAGAATGCTGCCATTCTGGACCTCTACCTCAATGGGAAACCACAGCAAGCCCAGCCAAGCTTTTGGGGACAGACTTTGTCCATTCTGCGGCCATGAAACACTCTCCACGAGCTTCTAGACAGTAGCACACCACAAGCATTAACCATCATCATTAGAAACAGCAGTAAAACACCTGATTGTCCCAGCAGGTACATGACAAGGCTCAGCTCAAGGCTGCAGAGCCTGTTGGGACTACAGGATGTCACAGCAGAGAGGCAGCAGACTGAAGATAAACCTGCCACCAGCTTCGTGCTGCAAGCCAGGTGGTCATGAGTGAGCACCAAGCCCTGGGAGAGAACAGCACGGCATGGTCAGAGCACGGGCAAGTACAGGTTGGCAAATATAAGGAAACCCAGGGCACAACCAAACCCCTCTAGCACGGTGCTGTATGGGGATGCTTCATCACTTCCCAGCTGAGCCTCTCTCCTGAAGGCACAGGACCAGCTCCTGCTGCTCTCCAGTTGATCCCCTTCCCAGGGCTTTGTACCCATATTTATCTGCACAGGTCTCCCCCCACCCCAAGTCTGGGGGTCCTGCAGCTGCACAGCCTGAACCCTACACCAGGGATGTTCCCATTCCTCACCAGCACCACAAACACAGATGGGGAAGCATGGTCAGATGCCTTCCTGCACCTTCAGTCCCACCAAGGACTTGCAACTTCTGTTCTGCACAATGCCAGTCACAGCACCTCCCAACCACCTACTCAGATGCCAGGTGATACAAAGAGAGATAACAAAGAAAACCCTATTGAATGCAAAGATTTGGGGCCATCCTCAGGACTATGTACTCCTTGGAGTGGATTTTCTTGTTATTGTTAGTTTTGGTGCCCCCAAAGCACTCCCAGAACACCAGAGGCCATACCAAGGTGTCCTACACAGCATGGAAGATCCCCACTGCCAGCTGACGGCTCCAGCCCCTTCTTCATACTCCACATAAAATGCTGAGCTGGGGGTCAGCCTGAGATGGCCAAGAGGAGAGAATGGCACCAGGACAGAGGGGTCCAGGCAAATGTGAGGCTCAAAGCAAAGAATAACCTGTGGGGTAGCGGGGCTTACAAAGCCATCAATAAACCAAGCTCCAGCACCACTGCTCCTGCAATGCGTGATCACCATCCCTGGCAGCACCCCCACAGCCAGCTCCTTCTTCCTTTTGTTCAACTTGCATTATTTGCTTAACAAAATGCTTGTGAGGGTACTGCCTAAGGCACTCCTGAAAGCCAACATTCCACCTGGCCCCAGCTCAGCTCCAGAGTTTTGGGACACCCAAGAAAAACAAACATCCGCAGGCAGCCCTATAACAGGGGCCAGTTTCATACTGATTCGTGACCCACATCCCCCACACTCCCCACTGTGCCTGCAACATGCACACCCAGACCATTCCCTCTCCCCCGTCACCCCAGACCCCGAGCTCCCTCTGGGACCTGCTGCAAGAAGCAGCACATATTTGGGTTGGTTGCAGCAACACAAACCCCAAATCCCTGGTAGGTATAAGCAAGTTGACTGACCCACCTGCATCCAGACAGTATTTGAGCTCACAACTGCTGGAGCCTCTCTTTGTGATCAGGAAGAAACTTGGATTTCCCTCTTCCACCCTTTTCCTTAAAGCATGGAAGATCTTATCTGTGAAATCTGCGCTCCTCTGTCCGATCTGGCTGAAATGAATCCCTGGGTTAAAAAGTTTCCAGAGGAATAACAAGTGGTGGCCAGTCTAACTGCACAGACCTCATCTCTGTAAACAAAATAATAAAAATAAAAACCAAAAGCACAGAAACAGAAGCTTCAATCTGAAGTGGCTGTTGCCACTTGATAAATCACTCTCTCACCCCATGTAATGCAAATTTGTTTTCAAAAAAGCCACATAAACATCCTTCTTCAGCTGAGTGCAGCCAGGAAGGAGCCGATTCCTAGAGATATGCTGCGTGCTCCACCAGCACTCAAAAAAGCAGGGAGGGAGGGCAACCAGCACCCTGGGGTTTTAATAAAGTCCCGCACTATTGGTCTGCTGCAGGATTTATGGTTCAATTAGACAGATACGCTTGGCCAGGCTACCATCCCGCTGCCTGAGATGGCACGCGCTCCAAACCTCCGGCAGACAGCTGGCCGATATCCCCCAGAACACTCATCCAGCTGCAGGATTAACCCTGTCCCCGCAAGCGCTGGGTGAGCGGAGGCAGTCAGATGGAGATGGGTCAGTGACCTTGGCATTAAAATCCCCCGCTGCCAGCCCCTTCCCACAGCACAAAAGACAGCAACGAAGCGGTGTGAGAGAGAACAAAGCCATCAGCATGGGGCGGCTGCAGGCTGAGGCACCGCCATGCTGCCGGGGGAGGGACCAGCCGAAAATGCCCATGGGTGCAGGAAAAGAGGTGTTTCCATCCCTGCGGCTCAGCAGGAAGGGATGCTGTGCTGCAGGGAGGGGGACACAGCTGCTGAATGCATGGTGGGAGGGTGGAAAGGAGAGGACACCCCACTGTTCTCACTGCCCCCAAAATCCTTTGTCTGCTTCCCCACCTGCCAGCCAAGCGCTACACATAACTGTCGGTGTCCTGCCCACCACGGATGCTGCCAAGAGCAGCTGCAGAGGCAGGAAAATGCGAGCAGCGTGGGGACATCCGGAGCAGGGCTGCAGGGAAGGGATGGCAAGCTGGCTGCTCGCTAGCAGAGCTTTCCAGAAGCGTGCTGTTAATTTCAGAGCTGACACCAGGATCAGAGCTGGTCCTGAAAGAAGGGGAGGGCATCACGCAGCACCACGCACTGGACTCCCACACGGGTTTCTGCAACGGCTGCTCCCACTTGGGCAACAGTGCCGAGCACTGTGGCCTTGCAGCTCGGTGGACCTAGCAGCCCAAACGTTAACGGGGACAGAGCTTGTCCCCAGCCCAGACCCTGTGGGTTCCCCACGAGCAGGCAAGGCAGCAGAACTGTGACTGCCACCCAGCTGCAGTACAGGAGTGCATGTTTACAGCATTAGCAGCTCCAGTCGCATGTGCCACCGCCCTCACCTCTAAACCAAGAGAAGTGAGCTCGACTGCAGATCAAATGAAACCAGAACGATTGCACTAAAGGTAGAACAATGTCAGGAAAACTGCCCTTAAGGATCTCAGCTGGGCCTAAAGGACAAGACCTTTAAATGAATCCACTCCTGAGCTCAAACACATTAACCACTCCTTTATCTTCCAGACAAAAAATACAGGAGAAACTCTTTGACAAGCTTTCAAAGCCAACTGTTCTCACCCAACCTAACAGCCCCTGAAAACTACATCTAATTAATTTAGTAGCTTGCAACAATGATGTGTGCACATGTAGGGGAAAAAAAAGCCATTTCAAAAAGCACCACGAGCCTCCATGTAGAGCCGTGAAGCCTCCAGCTGCAGAACTGATTGCTAAAAGTTTTAGAACTGTCAGCACAGCTTCCCAAGCCAGAGAGCTGCAATCTAAGATGTCTCCAAGCTGATCGCCCAGTGAGAAGCTGCATTTCTTGGGGTATTCTGCAGCTCCCACGGGCTTTCACCCCAGTTCCTTTGGCCAGACAAAGCCGACCAGGCGTTAAGCACCAAACATTTCCTACTATTAGCCTCCAGCTAACAACTGCAGCCCCACCACAACAGTTCCTGCTTTTTTTTCCCCTCTTGCACAAACACCAAAGATGGTATTTGGGATGGCGAGGCAGGTATGGTATTTGAGTCCCCTTCCAGCTGCAGGGGGAAGCCACACCACACTTCTGCTCTGGCTCCTGCAGCCCAGGAGCCCGGTGCCCTTGGGATTCAGCAAGACCTGGACCGGCTGGAGAGATGGGCAGGAAGAAACCAGATGCGGTTTAATAAGAGCAAGTGCAGAGTCCTGCACCTGCGAAGGAACAACCAGAAGTATCAGTACAGGCTGGGGGACAGCCTGCTGGAGAGGAGCTCTGAGGAGAAGGACCTGGGTGTCCTGGTGGACGACAGGTTGACCATGAGCCAGCAGTGTGCCCTGGTGGCCAAGAGGGCCAATGGGATCCTGGCGTGCATTAAAAGGAGGGTGGCCAGCAGGTCAAGAGAGGTGATCCTCCCCCTCTACTCTGCCCTGGTCAGGCCTCACCTGGAGTACTGTGTCCAGTTCTGGGCTCCCTGGTACGAAAAAGACAGGGATCTCCTAGAAAGAGTCCAGTGGAGGGCCACAAAGATGATACGAGGCCTGGAGCATCTTTCCTATGAGGAAAGGCTGAGAGACCTGGGTCTGTTCAGCCTGGAGAAGAGAAGACAGAGGGGATCTCATCAATGTGTATAAATACCTGAGGGGTGGGAAACAGAAGGATGTAGCTAACCTCTTCTATGTGGTTTGTGGGGACAGGACAAGGGGCAATGGCCGCAAGATAGAGTGCAGGAAGTTCCGCACCGACATGCGAAAGAACTTCTTCACAGTGAAGGTAACAGAGCACTGGAACAGGCTGCCCAGGGAGGTTGTGGAGTCTCCTTCTCTGGAGATACTCAAGGCCCGTCTGGATGCCTACCTGGGCAGCCTGCTCTGAGGAACCTGCTTTGCAGGGGGTTGGACCCCGATGATCCCTTCCAACCCCTACAGTTCTGTGATTCGCCTCTGGCCATGTGATGGAGATGCCTGCACACAAAAGCAAGCCCCATTCACAGGGCAACGCTGCAGGTAGGCTTGGCTGCACCTACACTACAGCACGGCCCCACTGGTGACCAGAGCACACACTTCTCTGCGAGACAAGAAATCCTTTAAAATTCATCTTAAGGTGATTCCTGCACTGGAAAACACTCAGATGTGTTTCCACAGACCACAGCACCTCCTAAAACTGCTCACTGGTGGCCCAGACATGACAACGATGTCCCCACTGTGCAGACCCCAGCCAAGCCGCTCACCTCCCCACCAACTGCCCCAGCTATGCTGAGTACCCCTTCACAGCTCCTCCAGGACTTCCCAAGAAACTGGGAAATACACTTATATATATAAATTTATATAAAGTGTCAATTAAACAGCCACTCTCACAAGTAATCATAAAATGACTGGCTAGCTACACTAGCCCTTCCCTTCTGATGGATCAATAAAGCACTAATTGCACTCCAGTAGCAGAACTGCACTTTCTCCAAGGAGCTTCACAAGGACATCCTGAAGCGTTTACGGACACTACTTGCCCATAAGCTTCAACACTGCACAGATTTTCCAGATAGGAACAGTTGTCCTTTCCCCAGCCTGAAGAAGAGCTACCCCAAACACACCAGCAGACTGTTAACTCTGAAACTTAACAATGTCATGTGTAATGTAAACATCTGAATGCTTCTGCTAAACTGAAGAACAATGAGGCAATTTGCAGTATTCCACTGCTCTGCATTTTAGCAGAAATATTCCAACAATATGCTAAGTGTGCCCAAAACAGCTCCTGAAATATAGGATCCCAGCCCCCAGCTTTCACAGAAGCCACAGGCCTTGCTGTACGTTTAGGTACAGCTCCTCACAAACACGCAGGACCTAACTGAAGGCTCACTGTGGAGAACATTTCCATGCTTTGCACGTGATCTGTCACAGCTCTCAGGAACCCTCCACATACAATTCCCAGCCCGGTTGTGCGCAAGGCTGACTCAGCTACAGGAACAAACATGTGAAAGCAAGCCAAATGCCTCAGACAGCTCACTCCTTGCACAGATTCCTCTGCAGATGCAGGGCTGGTGTTTAGTTCATCTCCACAAATGATTTCACCAGCCTCCTGCAGCCCTGTCAGCTGGGGAGCCCCGGGGGCTGCTCACCTGAAACTCATCATTTACCACATCACCTTCACCATACAACCACTGCTCCTTTGCTTCCCTTTAAAAGCAATTTGAGATTTTATAAGTTATAAAAAATGTTTCCTCAGAGCTGGACAACATTATTAGTCCCACAGTACTTTAACTGTGACACAGTCAATTCTCAGAGCACTCCAGTGCAGGCTCTGCAGAAGGAAGGCCCAGAGCTCAGAGGGAAAGAGCTTTAAACACAAACACAGCCCAAGCTGCCCAAAACAGAAAACGTGCATCTCTGCCAAAGAAAATACAGCCTACAAATTTTACTCTGGACTTGAGGGAATAAAACCCAGTTTTGCTTTTGGACCTCAGGATCAGCTAAGTGCAGAATTAAGCCTTTATGGTTGTTACAAGGAAAAAGAACATGAACCTACACCACACAATGTTTTTTTTCCCATGTGGTGGGGACAAAGCGTGAATATTTGCATGCCAAGATCACAGAAACCATAAGCAGAGCGCAATGCTTCCCTCTCCAACATACGCAACATCCCCCTGCTGCGCTGCTAATAACTGGATGCTCTGATGGGACCCACCATCAGAAAGCTTTCTTAGGTTTGTAGGTGAAAGGAGCATTAAACCACCAGAGGAAGAGCTTAGAAGCTCAGTACCTTGTGTCTCCTCCCATACCTTTTGTTGCTGTCAACAAGGCTAGCTTTTACTACAGCAGTCCTGGTGGTGGCTGTGACTCCCAGCAGCAGTTTGCACCCCTTCAAGTGATGGAGGAGGAATGGCATGTGGGAGCAAAGGCAGCACAGACAAATGAACACAGCCTACTGTTTCAGAGGAGCAACTGTTTCTACAGGAAAGTCCCTTGTGCTTTCCGCCCTGACAAAGCCATCCAAGGGACAGCTGCACATGCAAAGCCACCCATGGGTACAGAAGCTCAGCCCCAGATTTGCACCATTCCAGGGCCGGGGACACCCACAGCTTGCCCTCACATCAGATTACATGCTGGGAGCAAGCCGGGAGCAAGCTTGCTGGGAGCAAGCCACCATACGTGTCTCCCCAGGCTGGCGTGACATGCCGTGCTGTGGCAAGCTTGGATGCAAAAGGGGCAAGGAAGGTTTTGCGCTGCATCCCTCCTCCTGTAGGGCACACGTGTGTCCTCCAGGGATGCCTCTCAGCCTCATTTTCCAGAAAAACGACTGGAGGCACTGATTTTTGAGGCGCTGGGACCCCAGGACCGCCCAGGCTTACAGCGCCGCTCATAAGAAAACTGCCAGTGTGTGAGCTCTCAGGTGCCAGGCACAGACCTGCAGCTGGGCTGTAGAGCACAAACACCCTATGAGCACATGTGATCCCACAGCCACTGAGGCCACACACACCACCACCTGGCCCAAAGGGAAGCTTTGGGTCCAAATCCTTGTCCTGCTGTGGATGCCACTGCCACCCACCCATCACCTTGGCACCCGGCTGCAGGCAAGGGCTAGGGCAGGGCAGGTGTTGGGGTGGATGCAGTGTCATAGGGGGAGGGGACGGGACAGGGACAGCAGGGAGGGCAAGCAGCAGGCGGAGGCTGCCCTAACCACCACTCGGGCCCAAACGCTGCCCACAGGAGCCAGGCTCTATTAGGGACACAAAACACCCTCGCACACACACCACCCCCGCAGCGGGAGCCGGCAGGGCCCCGGGGACCGCGACCCCTCCCCGAGGGCCCTGCAGGTGGTGGCAGGGCCTCCCCCAGGACCCGGCCTGGCCCCACGCCCCCTCCCCCGGGGCCCGACCCCTGCCTTACCGTAGGCGCTGCGGCGGGGTAGGGGGCGCCGCCCGGCCGCGGGCAGGCAGGCGGCCGGCTGGGCACGGCTCCGGGAGGCGGCCGGGCCCCGCCGCCCGCCCCTCGCCCCGCCCGGCCCTGCCGGCCCTGCCGGGAGTTGTAGTCTGGGAGCTGCCGGCCTGGCAGCGGTGGGCCCTGGCCTACCTCGGGGAAGCTCCCCAGGGCTAGCAGGAGAACCCTAAAGCCAGGAATGATGCACAGCCTTGCTCCGATTTGGGCGTTAAATCGGATTTAAAAGGCCTCCTCCCCCCCCCGCCGTGCTGTATTTTTGGCTGGGTGATTGCCATGACAACCTTGTGCACATCTGAGGGCAGCTGGAAGTGGGGAGCAGTGTTGGTTTAACACCAAGTTTCTGCTTTCAGTCTCTCTTCAGCAAGGGAAGCAGCCTGGAATTGTGTGGTTTTATCCATGGCCCTACTGGAGTTTCATTATTAATCCAGCAGCATGGGAGCTGGGCTGAGGAGAGGCAAGGCCTACTCTGCCCTCCTGCTACTGAGCATGTCTTGAAATTGGGATTGGGGTTTTAAACCTGAACCTGATAACAGCTTGTCTCACCTTGTTATTGAGAACATGTTGCCCTCGTTTGGGAACATGGCTTGTAGGAGTGACACTCTCCCCATGAACGTGCTGATGTGCATCCAGCACCACAAGGGCTGCAGGACTGTCCCGTCCCATCCCATCCCATGTCAGGGCTCATCCCGCTCCCCTCCAGCCCCTCAGATGTTCACACTCGGCCTCACCTCCCTGTCTGCTTCTGGGCTAGCAGCATGGACAGGAGGGAAGCTGGGAGGGGAAGGGGCTCCCCGTTAAAGGAAAAAAGAGAGTTGTGAAAAGCCAGAGGTGGGAGAGGGAATTGAAACATCCTTCTGTCAAAGGAAAGATGCCATGGCTGCTGTTCTGGGTACCATATGCCAGGTAATAACACAAGATGACTCAGTGCTTGGGAAACTAAACTGGCTCTTTATTAAAAGCATGTATTTAGGGATGTACAGAGGTGTCAGGGGAGTTTCTCAATCACCATAACACAGACAGCTGAGGCTGGCTGGCTCCTGCCGCTGCCAAGCATCCCCGAGACGCTGGGCCCCGCGTGGGCAGGCCCTTGTCCTGCTGGGGCTGCTCCCAGGGCAGGGCTGAGCACCCGGGGAGGCTGTCAGGAGCCTCTCTCAGCTCTCTGCAAATTCAGCACGAACCAGCGGATCCCAGCAGTGCTGGGAAATCGAGATTTTTGTCACAAGAATTCAGCTGGGCTGTGGCACCAGACCCAGCCCGCTCATACCGCTCCAGGGCCCCGAGCCATGTGAATGCTGCAGTTTGGGTAACAGGTCGAGGGCTGAAGGCTGCCCCCAGCACCGAGGAGAGGCCAGCTGCCTGAGCTGAAGCTCCCGAGGGGAGCACGGCGCTGGCACAGCTGCTGCAAGGGAAAGAGCAGCCGGGGACACAAATATTTAAGAGCAAAAACTATGACACCAAAAAGATGCCATGCCAAACTCTGCTCTCACCCTGACAACAACCTTTAAAATTGCTCAGCAGGGATGGGAACCTGCTGCTTCGGAGGGGAAGTATGGAGTATTTACAAAATACCTTGATGGTAGCCGTGATGTGGTGGTAGCCTGGCCCTCCCTCACTAGCTTTGAGCAAACGTTGACTTCGGAGTGTAGCTGGAGGTAAAATTCAGCATCCTGCATTCTGCTCAAATTATAGGTCCCCTGTGTGGAAAGCTCAGTTATAAAAACAGATAGGCATGGCAAAAAGAGAAGAAGGGGGTTCCTTTGTTCTTCCCCAAGTACTTGGGGCATATGTGGGTGATCTCCAGGGATGCAGACACAGAGGTGCCCTCAGCAGGTCCCCGAGAAGTGACCAGCCAAGTGCTCCAGCAGCTGTCAAGTGCTCAGACTCTCCATCGGAGGCTCCTGCAGGAAAGGAAGCCCTTGAGCAGTTGGGTCCACAACCCCACTACGCAATCAGAGAGAGCATTATTCCGGTTGGGGTGCAGTCGAGTTGCAAGCAAATAGACCTCCTTTAAAAAAACAAATAATGGACCTACTGTGGGAGCAAGGAGACAGACAAGATCTTTATTCTTCCTCCTAGGCGCAGAGCTGCTGAGCCATCTGTCCGTCCCTCTGAGGCTGGGAACATTTTACACGGGGCTCTGGCGTTTCCTCCTCTGACCCCCAGTGCAAATCCTTTGGGATGAGATGGCCTCACTGCCAAGATGAGGGGAAACTGAAGCAGGGAGGTGATGGGACGTGCACGTGGCCAGCACAGAGCTGCCAGGACTCCCTCCTGTGTCTAAGTCAGATTTTGGTGCGGGGCACCCACTGGCTGAGAAATGTTTTGCTGCGGCAAGAGGAGGAGCTGGTCTAGAGGTGCCAAGAGCAGGGACAGGCTCCCCCCACACTTCTCAGTTATTTTTAGCAGGACATTTGTAGGCAGCACAGTGGTCAGTGCCAAGGCTGTACTCAAATCAATGCCAAATTCACTGGGATTCAATGGAGGTCTGAGACGGGATGGGGTAGGACACCCAAGGAGATATTTCTTTCCTTTTCTCTTCCTTCCCTTTGTAGGAAAAGCAGGAGCAAAGGCAGCTCACCTGGTGCCCATCGATTCCCTCTGTGTTTTGGTCCCAGGAGCCCAGCAGCTGCCCCTGGGGTGGGTGGCTCATTGTGCAGCCCCAGCATGCGCCATCACCTGCTGTGACATTGCCTCTTCCCCCTTTTCTGTGATGGCAGGGGTGACATCCATCCCTGCTTCCCTTCTAAATCCCTTGTCCCAGTCCCTCCCAGTCTAACCAGTTCCTTCAGGCTCTCCATGCTGCCAGAGACAAGGTGTGAGCCAGAGTGTTTGGATTCTCTCCTTGACCTCCCATGTTGCTGAAGGTAATAGCCCTCCTGGTATTTCTCATAACTCAGCTGCATAATAGGGCTACCTGGACATAATTCACGACTTTCCCATCCTGATTTAATTTGCAGCTACATCTTGGGATTAAAGAGGCCATAGAAATGCAAAGCATGATTAATACAGGTAAGAACAAATTACTGCTTTAAAGGACTGCCACTCTGACAGCCCCAAGGAAATGCATGGGCATTTGCAAAGGTCAGGCTGTTTGGAGGAGGAGGTGTTGCGGGGAGCAGAGGTGGGTGGTGAAGGCTCTCCTTCCACACCAGGCAGGGCTGGCCTCCTCAGCTGCCTCCGCAGGCTGACAGAGAGCATCCCTGGCAGCAGCATCCATAACTCCAGCTCTGCTGGCAGGAGGATTTGGTTCAGTCACCGACAACAGACCAGCTCTCCGCTCAGCTGGCACATGGCAGGCGCAGCATGGCTGTGCTGCGGGGTGCTGCTCCGTGCCACCTTCCACCGGCACAATCTCACACAGCACCCCTGGAAATGCACCTCTCTTCCCCTGCTTGCAGATGCAACTTTTTTTTCACAATCCCTTATTGTGGCCATTAATTGCAATGCTGCTTGGAAGGGAGGAGGCACAAAGGCTGACAGTGGGGAGGGGATTGCGAGTCTGCGGGCTGGGAGAAGGGAATTTCACCCCCCTTGGGTTGAAAAAAAGCCTCCAGTCGGGGCACTGGGTGCAGGATATGGCCACACAGGGTGGAGGACTGCAGCAGCACTACCGGAGGAGTGCAGCCATCAGGCTGGATGACACAGCAGCTCTCTGCTCCCGATGCACAAAGGACGGGTGGTTTGGTTTGGTTTGGCTTGGCAGTGCCGGGCCTTTTCATTACTCCGTATCGTATTACCCACAGGCAACTTTATTGACACCAATGCCTTTAAGCAAACTACAGCCCCGACAGGCTACCTGAATGAAGTAACAGAGAGAGGGCGTTGCAGCCTGTGCCTCTTCTCCTTTAGTGTTCTTGCCTCGCCCTGAGTTCCTCCAGGCGCTGGTGGGGAGAAGCAAGGGGCAAAGTGATGCTCTCTGGTTTGCCCATCCCCACCAAAGAGGCTTTTTCCCCAGGCTCTCACCACATACCCACTCACACCAGCATCCCAGCCTCATGCTTCTCCGGTTCCTGGGAGCCCACATCCTCCCAGTCCCCTTCTTGCACCCTCTGTTATCTTCCCCACATCTTCTAACCATACTTTTCCTGACCCTGAGTCACCTGCGGGTGCAGAAGTCCCCCCTTTGCCCCAAATCCTCTCTTCTCCACCCTTCAGCCAAGCTGCCATGGGCAGGAAGGCGGGTGGGCAGCAAGCAGCACTCTTGCACCATTTGGGATGGGTAAGCGTGGAAAATTGGCATGTTTTTGTCAAATAAATACATTCTGTATGTTACATGCAAGGGGGAACCTCTCCAGCTGGCTGGCTGGTGGAGGAATGATTTACCAGGAAGCTGTGGAGTTCAGCCGGAGCACCCCAGGGTTATGTTTTGCCCCGATTTTCTCACTGCTCACACTGAGCATGTCCGTGCCATCAGATGACAGTCCTCCACCGCAGAATGAAACCTTACTCCAGAGAATGTTTCCACATGCTGGCAGGTCAGGCTGAGCAATGAAAAGAGCCTGGGATGTATCCTTGTTCTGCTAATAAAACAAATAAGCTTATCTTCACGTGGGCTTTACTTCTTATTGCACCACTTTGGTGAAAGTATGCCAGCGGGGTCAGCGGGGCCAAGGGCTAGGGACTTGGTCTCCCTTCCCCAGCAGCAGACCATGGTTTCGGCAAACTGGTACCCCAGTACAGACCCCTCTGCCTCCCCAGTAAGGTGAGTGGGGGGGAAGGGAAATGCCATTGCTGCCTGCTCACTGCAAAACCTCTTAGAAGGAAAGAGCTTGACACATTCCTGCTTTAATAGGGGGAAAGGAGATAGCAGTATCAGCCCACAAGCATGCCAGGTGTATGACAATTATTTATTATTGTATTTTATGAATCAGAGCAGTGTACATTTATACTTACCGTGCCTGGATGTTATTGCTGCATTCATTGAACCCACAGAACTCTATACCTGCATATATACATGCTGTGAATAGCCTCCTGTGCACACAGGATAGCATATGCACGAGGTGGAAATTTACAGCTGCCAAATAACCAAAAAGTTCTCTGCCTGCCTCTGCTACCACATCATACATGAGCTGGCTGGGGGCAGCCCGCTGCTCTGGGGGAGGCAATTTCCCTTGTTTCAGAAATGTCAGCAAAATCTAGGAAGATGCTGAGTCCATCTCCCCCTGGGAGTGCCATGGGGCTGGATGCCTGAACACTTGGCTCCTGGGAATAAATATCGGCAGGTCTCTGGAGCTGGTCTGGGGATGAGCAGGCACACCCCTTGCACCAGCACCTATTCCAGTGTCCCCTCTTCTTCCACTGCTAAACTTCATTGCTAATCTACCCTAATTAAAAAAGGCTAGCAGCACAATTAAGTGCACTCCACAGAGAGAACCTGCTTTCTTGAAAAGAAAGTAATCATGAAAGACCTGCTTTTGGACTCCAGATAATATGATTTCCAGCAGATAATGTTTAATTTCTGTGTAGTTGTACTGGGTCTGGCTGGGATGTTAACTTTCCCTGCAGCAGCCCATACAGTGCCATGCTTTGCACTTGTAGCTAGAACAGCAGATGGTAGGGAGCCATCGGAAATGGAAAGCTGCTGTGTGGAGTCCCACACGACGAGTTGTGGAGGCCATGGAAGGGGAAGGCGAGTCAAGTCAGTATGCAGAAGTAAAAGCCATACAACTAGCCCTGGAGATTGCCGAAAGAGAAAAATGGCCAGTACTGTATCTCTACACTGACTCATGGATGGTGGCAAATGCTCTGTGGGGGTGGCTGCAGCAATGGAAACAGAACAACTGGCAGCGCAGAGGTAAACCTATCTGGGCTGCTACTCTGTGGCAAGATATTCCTGCCCGGGTAGAAAACCTGGATGTAAAAGTACATCATGTAGATGCCCACATGCCCAAGAGCCGCGCTACTGAAGAACATCAGAACAACAAAGAGGTGGATCGAGCTTCAAAAACTGAAGTGGCTCAGGTGGACCTGGACTGGGGAGCTAAGGGCGAGCTATTTGTAGCTCGATGGGCCCATGAAACATCAGGACATCTGGGGAGGGATGCCACATACAGATGGGCTCGTGATCGAGGGGTGGACCTGACCATTGAGGCCATCACACAGGTTACCCATGAGTGTGAGATCTGTGCTGCAATCAAGAGAGCCATGAAGGTAAAATCTCCCTGGAACAGGGGGAGGTGGCTAGGGTTTCGATATGGTGAGGCCTGGCAGATTGACTACATCGGACCACTCCCACAAACCCACCAAGGCAAACGGTACATACTCACCATGGTAGAAGCAACAACTGGGTGGCTGGAAACATACGCCGTAAACCATGCCACCGCCCGAAACACTATCTCGGGCCTGGAAAGGCAAGTGCTGTGGCGTCATGGTACACCAGAGAGAATTGAGTCTGACAGTGGGAGTCATTTCCGAAACAATCTTGTCACCTCCTGGGCCAAAAGACATGGTATTGAGTGGGTGTATCACATCCCTTATCACCCACAAGCCTCTGGGAAGGTTGAAAGGTACAATGGACTGTTAAAGACTATGTTAAGAGCATTGGGTGCTGGGACATGGAAACAATGGGACGTAAATCTACCAGAAGCCACTTGGCTAGTTAACAACAGGGGGTCTGACAGCCGTGCTGGTCCTGCTGAAACAAAACCCCTACACACGGTAAAGGGAGCTAAAGTCCCCGCAGTGCATGTAGGAAAGTGGATGGGGAAGGCGGTGTGGGTTACTCCTGTCTCGGGAAAAGGCAAACCCATTCGTGGGATTGTCTTTGCCCAAGGACCAGGGTATACCTGGTGGGTAATGCAAAAGGATGGGGATATCAGGTGTGTGCCCCAAGGAGATCTGACTTTGGGAGAAAACTAATCTATAATCTAAGTTATATGTTGTAGGAAGATGCTGCAAGATCAACGACAGGTCAACTTCGCAAGGAACTGGGCAAGTGCAACAAGGTCCTGAGCTAAGCTGGTGCTGGCGTCCAGGCATCCAAGTCCACCTGCCCTGAGTGACCACTTCGGCAGATGAAGACTAAATCATCAACAATTCTTAAGGACATTTTCTGAGAATGACCTATATAATGTAAAGATGTATCTACCTATCAATTTGTTAAAGAACAAGGAACAATGGTGATGAGAATATGCCAAAGTATGGGGGACCGGAGAGTGACACAAATGTTATGGAATAAGGGGTGGAAGTTGTACTGGGTCTGGCTGGGATGTTAACTTTCCCTGCAGCAGCCCATACAGTGCCATGCTCTGCACTTGTAGCTAGAACAGCAGTGGTATCACACCAGTGTTGTTCCTGCTGCTGAGAAGTGCTGGCACAGTATCAGGACTTTCTCTAACCCTTCTGGGGGGTGGGCAAAAAGTGAGAAAGAAACATCACCAGGGCAGCTGACCTAAACCAACCAAAGAGATATTCCATACCATATGATGTCACACTCAGCAATAAAAGGTGGAAGAAGGAGGAAGAGGGGAGGGGTGGGCTTTTGTTGCGAAAACGTCTGTCCTCCTCGCGAACACCGGCTATGTGCTTTGAGGCCCTGCTTCAAGGACGTGGTCAGGCATCGCTCATTTGTGGGAAGTAGAGAATAATTTCTTTCCTCTGCACTTCCACACAGCCTTTACTTGTTTTGTTTTTGCTGTCCCCTTTCCCCCTCCCTTTCCCCTTTCCCTTTTTCCCTTTAGTTGAATTGTTAATTAATAATATTTCCTTAATATATATATATTTTTCCCTTTAATTAAATTATCCTTATCTCAACCCGTGAGTTGTTCTTTCCTTTACTTCTTCCCCTCCTCATCTGAGGAGGGGGAGTGAGAGAGCGGTTGTGGTGTTCAGCTGCCCAGCACGGTAAAACCACCACAGTAATAAACCCATGTTCCCCAGCTGGGCTTCATTCACACAGGCTGAAGTGCAGACAGATGTGGTAGCAGTGGACTCAAACTTTGGTTAGCAACTTTCAGGTGCTGGAGCAGAGAAAAACCTTGTTGATGAGAAGTCCATGATGTTTGCCTTCTGACTTCCTAATTTCTTGCTAAAGGAGTCATAGCACGCCTGCATTTTGCACATGATGGCTATGTTAAGACCACTGCTCCTTTCTCCTGCGATGCAGTTGCGTTTCAATGCCAGAGGAAACTGCTCTCCTGATAAACCACAGGTCCACTCTGCTAAAGCTGACAGGTTTTGCCATCCCAGACACCCAGTTCTCAGCTTTCTGGAGTGCTCACCTCCAGGACAGAGGGAGAGAAATGCAGCAAGACTCTTCTAGCCTTTTTGGGAAGCACAGTATCACAGACCCAGGCACTTCTTCTGAAAAAAACAAACAAACAAACAAACAAAAAAAAACAATTCAGATTTTAGGTTCTTCCCACCTGTCCAATCTCTGAGCATATATGGGGCACTCAGCAATCACAGCGGGTAAAATTCTTTCTTAATGACACATTTGATTCATTTCTGGATTCCAGCAAGTGGTAAGGAAAGGCACCAGATGTTGCCAGGGCCATGCTGCAAATCACAGGAGAGCAAGCTGATGGGAAATGATGCCTCCAGTTGTAAAGAAGAAAAGCCTGGCCACTGGTGGAGCAATTTCCTTTCCTCCTTGGCCTGCCTGGGTTTGTAGTAGGGTTGTACCTCAATGGCTACGCTCTATGATGCAGAGTAGCTGATGTAAAATGCACCGACTGCTGTGGTCTTTGAATTCTGCTAAATACTTCTAAAAATGCCATGTGGAGTTCCAGCTTCCCTAAACCCTCCTCACACTGCAAGTCCTGAAGGAAGAGGATGGCCAAAGCCACATCACCAGTTTCAGTTTCACCATCATCAGTACAGTCAAGATGCTGAAAATCATCTTTCCTGTTATAAGAGAAGACAGAATAATCTCATGCTATTAATTCTGCAGTAGATGGAGATTGGGATTGACAAGAAATTGTCCAAAAATGCCAGGGTTCATGGCAGGACATGGAAGATGGACAAATTCAGTGGCAAACATTTAACAAAAAACATGTGGGACCTGGGGCTGTGGTGGATTCCTCATCATCCCCAATCTTTAATCAAAGCTGTTTCCTTATTTTTAAGTACCTAATAGAGGCTTCTAAAACAGGGTGCTAGAGCTGAAGTGGTGGCTGTAGTACAGGGACCATCAGGTGCAGCCCCCTGGCCGTGTCAGCAGGCATTGGATGAGCGTGTCCTGCCCGGCCCCATGCTCGGCAGGTCTGGTCCTGCTCGTCTTGGGAAATTGCTTCTGAACGCCTGGATGAAATCTCTGGGTGTGCTCGGATGCAAAGGGAAGCACCAGGCCTGGCGGCACGCCAGGTACCATAGGGCTGAGCTGGTGAACAGCGTGCGCAGAGCCCGCAAGAGTTACGGGAGGACGTCGCAAAGGTGCTTCACGGCATGGGGCACAGCACTCCCCCACGAACTTCTTTGCTCTCGGCCACACTGCTCTCCTTAACCAACTCCATGCTGGAGCCAGGCCTGTGTCCATGGGAGTGCCATGAGTCCCGTCCTTCCCCTTCCCTGCTTCTAACACGCTGACATACTCAGGACAGCTGTGGGGACATCCCTGCCATTCTCCTGCCCCAGCGGCACCACATCCAGCCGGCAGCCTGACTCAGCACTGCTGCAGACAAAGCAGGAGCCAGCCTTTGAAACCATCACCCTGGGCTCTTGCTGCAGTTCGTGGAAGGGGAAGCTTGGCAGTGGCTTGTGAAAAGTGTCACCAGATGGAGATGGGTCTCTGAGCCTGAGCCATTGACCTGCGCAGTCGATATTTTGTCGGTTGTGTATGGCTTTGTGCAATAGCCACTCTCGTGGAGAGCCAACTATGGGAGTGCTCATGACCAGAGCGAGAGCAGGGTCCCATACTGTGATCCCGATGTACCAGTCACCTCCTCCTTCCCTCCCTTTTCTCACATCCGAGCATTTTCCAGCACCACCAGCGATGTCCAAACCCCAGTTCAGGCAACCTGGCTCAGGCCCCAACCAGAGGATGCCCGGCCCAGTGGGCAGAGGCTCAGCCTTCCCCAAGCAACCTGCTGTGCAAGCATCTGCCTGTGACGCGGCTCCCAGCCCCGTGGGTGGCCACGGCTGCTGCCATGGGTTAGCCCCACTTGCCCTCTGGCTTGAGGCTGCTCCGGCTCCACAGAAGAAAGTCACACTGTACGAGCCCAAAACAGGTGTCTGAGCACACCAGAAACCATCAGAAAGTCATGTCTAATTCATGTTATAGCATCCAGCAAGCGGAGACGTGGGATGCTACGAGACACCCATGAGCATCCTCTGCTGTCTGCCTGCCATGAAACTCGCTGCCCCTGTGACCTCGGCGAGCTTTAGGATTTGGGATATGCAAAGTCAGCTGAATCCTTTCACATCTCAGGCATCCAGACCCCCAGCTGGGTTAACAACAGCACCATTGCACAGCTGCTTCAAAACGCTTCACAGTCAGTCATGCCCAAAAGCCAGGGTTTAATGTTTACCCTACAGGCTGGGGGGACAGAAAATCAGGAAATGGGAAATAGAGACAATAAGCTTCGATATTCAGCTCCTTAACATTTACTGGTTAGGGTGGAGAAGAAGCATTTTTTCTTTAAGTGAAAAGGAAAACTCCACAGTTCTCCATGAGTTTGTTCTTGTGCAGAAGCTGGCATTAAAATGCAATAAAATGTGGAATTAATATATCTATATATGAGATAATATTTAATGAAAATACTAAATGTAAGAAAAAAAAGTTCACCAAGCAAAGTGACACATTCAGGACAGGTTGTCTTTAACTGAACTGAACGATCACTTCTATGATCACATCCTCTAGGAATTTGGAGCAAGCAGATCCCATGCTGTGGTGGTTTTACCGTGCTGGGCAGCTGAACACCACAACCGCTCTCTCACTCCCCCTCCTCAGATGAGGAGGGGAAGAAGTAAAGGAAAGAACAACTCACGGGTTGAGATAAGGATAATTTAATTAAAGGGAAAAATATATATATATTAAGGAAATATTATTAATTAACAATTCAACTAAAGGGAAAAAGGGAAAAAGGGAAAGGGGAAAAGGAGGGGGAAAGGGGACAGCAAAACCAAACAAGTAAAGGCTGTGTGGAAGTGCAGAGGAAATAAATGATTCTCTACTTCCCACAAATGAGCGATGCCTGACCACGTCCTTGAAGCAGGGCCTCAACACACGTAGCCGGTGTTCGCGAGGAGGACAGACGTCTTCGCAACGAAATCCAACCCCTCCCCTCTTCCTCCTTCTTCCACCTTTTATTGCTGTGTGACATCATATGGTATGGAATATCTCTTTGGTTGGTTTAGGTCAGCTGCCCTGGTGATGTTTCTTTCTCACTTTTTTGCCCACCCCCAGGAGGGTTGGAGAAAGTCCTGATGCTGTGCCAGCACTTCTCAGCAGCAGACACAACACTGGTGTGATACCACTGCTGTTCTAGCTCCAAGTGCAGAGCGTGGCATTGTATGGGCTGCTGCAGGGAAAGTTAACATCCCAGCCAGACCCAGTACACATGCTCAACCCTCCCTCCAGTCTTTGATATAAACAGGATGACTCGCTTCCCCATGTGCGCTGCTCACATGGTGTCCTGCTCCGGGCAGTCCCCGGGTTGCACTGGCTGAGCTAGAGGCAGGGGCATGCTCTCGCTGCCCGTCACTGCTGCAGACCTGTTTCTGTGTGCACTGAGCCCCGAGAAGTGGCAGCAGCATGCAGCTCATGCTGCCAAAGGAGGTGAATGGATGTGGAGCTGAATAGCTAGCTCCCACCTGGAGTAGATGTTTTCAGAAACATCTTAAAATACAGTGTTCTTGGTGTCATGGGGTCTGCTGTCACACTGCCACCACTGTCTTGGCAGAGCTTGATGCAGGTCCTGAGAAATAAAAATTGCTACAGGTGAGCCCCACGCTGCCCATCATGGCACTGCACTAGCACAGCCACATGCACGCTTAGGGCAAACCTGAAGATGCACTGATCCTGCCGCAGGATCCTGCTGCAGAAGCACATTTGGCACTGCCACCACGCGAGCGGTGCCTTTGGGCAGCACGCACCTGCATTTGCACGCCTCAGGTCATCGCCAGGTTTTGACACAACACACGCCCCAAGCCCCCAGGACTGAAAGACAAGCTTCGTTTTTTAACAAGTTTGGCAATTTGGGGGTGAGGTGGTCAAGAAGGTTTGGGGTCCCAGGGCTGCCTGGGGAGCCGGGGGGCAAGCAGAGCTGGCACACAGCCTTACCCCACACACAGCATTTGTAAGGGGCTGGAAAGAGGGCTGCGTGCGCTGCTTCTGCACCCTGCTGCTCCCCATCCCAAGCTCCTGGCCCTGACAGCGGCTGCAGGCAGTGCTGCGGCGTCACCTGGTGGCTGCGGGGGCTGCCTGTACCCCCAGCACCCTTACTGGGCTAGGATGCAGTCCTGCCTGCCCGCCCGGGGGGGGAGGCCGGCCTGCCCCCCCCCCCCCCCCCCCCCCCCCCCCCAGCCTGCACCACCGGGCTGTGCGCCCCTCCGCGCCCTTGCCCGTACTCAGCAGGAGCGACAGCAGCAGCTCTGCTCTGGGGAAAAGTTTGGGAAAGGAAATGGTGCAAAGGGAAAAGCACCGGGAGTGTGCTTTTCCCAACCTCCCAACTGCCTTCATGCCTTTCTCGGGGGTTAGAGGTGACAGCAGCCCACCTCTCCAGCCCAAGCACCAGCAACACATGAGGAACGTGTTTAATTCCCTGCAGGGATGCAAGTATAGACCTGCCCTGAGCCTGGTGCCTGCCTGGCTGAGACAGAGAGTGGTGAAGCTCTGGGCAGTGCAGCAAGCTCTGCTGGGCCAGATCCCACTGTTACAGCCCCACGTGCTGGACCAGGGGATGGAGACTGCTTGGAGAGACAATGCCAGGAGCGGCACAGCAAGGGCTGGCCCTGCTCTCAGCAGCCAGGAATTGCAGGGCTCATTTGGATGTCACTTTCTTCTGAACACCCCTCCTGCAAGTGCAGCCCAGTGCCTTCCTGCAGCCAGGGTTGGGGATGGAAAGGCAGAGGCACCCTGCAGGATAGTTTGGAGTTTGTTTTAGCTTGCTGCTTGACCATCTGTGGATGCCATCCAGCTCGTTCCAAGCACTGGCAATATTAAAGAACTGCCAGAAAGCAGAGACGTGGACGCAGGGGCAAAGAGGGGAGGGTCTGGGGGCAGACGGGAAGGACCTGCATGCACAGGGGAAAGCCCTGGGCTCTACACACCACAGAGGCCCATCAGGCATTGCAGTTTCTTCCCCCAAAAGCCTGGCTTGATGAGCCTGCTGGTGGAGGGGTCTAGCTGCCCCTGGTCTCTTTGCTCCATCCCGTCCCTGGAGGCAGAACTGGCCTCGACCCGTGCAGCCACAGCACAGACTGAGCCTCCCGCAAGGCCTGGGAACCTTGAACGAGCAGAAGGTAGCCCTGCACAAGACTTTAAGGTCCCTCCAAAACAGAGTTCCGGCAGCCTGTGATTGCGCGGCCGGCCGCGGAGGGGTGCCAGAGACTGCCGGCTGCAGCAGCTCGCCTCCCTGAGGCCCGGCACAGCCCCCAGCCTCCCCTTCCGCAGCCTCTCTTTCCACAACCTCTCCTTCCTCAGCCTCTCTGTCCGCAGCTCCGTGCTGGGTGCTGCTGGCCTCGCTCCTGGCCCTTTGGAGCCTCCCTGTTGTGCTGCCAGCAGGTACCTGCAGCACGACGTGTACAAAGGCCTCTTGGAGCAATCCAGGGTTCTGGGGAGATCCTCAGACACCAACTCCAGCCTTCGGGGAGGCCTGAGGAAGAAAAGAACTTCTTTTTCCCTTTCCCTTTTCACCCCATAAGGAGTTAAAAACCTCACATAATTCCCCATAAAGGAAGAGCAAAGCAGTCCCTAGTTTTATAGTATGCATGATAACCGTAGGATGGCAATGCCCCAGCTGCAGGCATGGTGCGATTATTGCACCTGAGAAAGACACTTGCCTTCCCTTCTGCTTCATTTCACCTGGAAGAGGAAGAACACCTTTCCTGGGCCACATTTATTTACACACACCGATTTTAATGGTATGCCCAGTTCCTGAGCAGAGGCATTGCAAAAGGCACCTCACAAAGAAAAGGAAGAGCAGAGTCAGGCAAAGGAGCTGAGCAAAGGGGAGTGCAGCTGGGTGAAGAAGGAGGGCTCATGTGGGGGCAAAGACCTGCTTTATAGGATAAGTATGCATCCACAAATCATGGAACTACTGCCAGTACCTTGACCTCTGGTGTTAATGACAAGGCAGGATCTGCAGGCAATTAAATAAGGAGCCAGGCTGAAGCGCTGCCAAATCTCACAGATTTATCATAAGTCACACAACAACGTTACTTAGGGCCCTGCTCCGAGCATCACATCTCCTCCTCCTTTTGGAAATCCCCCCTCCTCTGAGCAGCAGCTCGGTGCTGGCCCTCCTACAAGGGGAGGGGAGATGTGGGGAGAGACCTGGAAAATATGAACCGAGCTTACCCTGGCAGTTCAGCAGACCCAGAAAGGAAAGGAGCCTCGGAGAGCTGGGGAGAGGGGGCTGACTCATGGGGTTTGAATGCTTGGGGCTGGCAGCGCTGCCTATGGCATTTCTGTTCAAATCCAGCCCGTGATATCCTAGAGGTTTTGTAAGACACTGTTAGATGGTTTCTAGACCAAAACTGCTTCAGCTTGAAGAGCCCGTCTAGCCCTGCTCTGGCTGTGGCTTGTGACACCAACCTGCAACCTCTGTCCGGGGACCAAGTCAAAGGGATTTCTGAAGGCAACATAAGCAAAACAGCCTTCAAGCTTTGATTCACTTTGCAGACACCATCACCAGGAAATTTTAGGGGAGCTGAACAGCCAGGAGAGCTGAAAAACATAGCTCTGAGATGACTGCTCCTCCCAGAGCACTGTTTGATGATGGCTGTCCCCTGAAGGGACATTTCTGCTGCTACACCTGTCCCCCAGCTGCCAGCAGGAACCCTGACCAGCATTTTGGGCACGGTCCAACCTGGGGACAAAGCCACAGCAAGTCTGCATCCAACGAGCAAATTGTTGCTCCAGGACCAGGGCAGGAAGAGGCAGCCTCCTCTGTCTGGACCGGGAGGTGTGCAGGAGTGGAATGCCACCACCCCAGCCAGGGTGGCACCCATGTCCCCATGGCCAGGCTCTGGATCACTTGCAGGGCATCAGGGCAAAGCTGGGGCTAAGCCAGGACCCTGAGCACTGGGTTTGGAGATCCTCATGTGTGCTCCTGGAGTCTGGTAGCCCAGCTGGGACCCTCAGGAGGAGCTGGAGGCACCGTCAGAGGGAGCAAGAGGAGCTGGGGAGAAACTACTGAGCACACTACCTGCGTAGAGGATGGCTCCAGGCCAGCCGATTCAGTCTGGAGATGCAGATCTCCTAATGCTACCAAGTTGTTTTGCTGACTGGAGACAGATAAAAATAAAGGCAAGCAGACAAAACATCGCCTGGTTTACTGACCAGGCACGTTGCTCACCAGGGGTGAGCCTGGGAGACCCAGACTCAGTGGCACAGCTGCCCAGGTGCACACCCCAGGGACTCAGTGCCCGTCTGCTCTTATTGATGTTTGGGGCTTTCCGCTGGCAGCTTTCCCCTCACTGGGGCACCGAATGAGTCCTCCTCTCCCCCCCAGTGCCTCATTTCCACATAATGCATAAGTGTATCTGGGATCTTTGGAGCTTTGCCAGACTGAAACATATCTCGTAGCTTTGGGGGGGAGGCAGGCAAAAGATGGAGCTTTGTTAGGAGGTGGGTCAGACCCCACAGCCCCTGCCTCACCGCACCCCAATAACCACAGAGCACCAGGGTGCTCCCAGCACCCTTCCCAAACCCACATCTGCCAGCCTTAAGCGAGTCTCCTCCCTGGGAGACACCAGCACTGCTCTCGTTCTTCATGAAAGGGAGAAGCAGTGTGCAGGAGCAACCTGCTCCTTTTTCCCCCAGACTTTGCCCTTTGCTGGAACTCGAGGGACCACGGGGCTCCCCAGTGCCTCACTACAGAAGTGGGAAGCTGCCCCAGCCTTAAGGGGCTCCTAAATCCCACTGGAAACTGCTGGGAGTAAATTTTCCACTGGTTTGCCTCTGCTTTTTTTGTCCTCCTCCTGCCTCTGTCTCTGCTGCCTCCAACTATGCATCTCCTCTTTATTCCTCTCTTTCTGCTCCTCCTGGGCCTCCACAGCCAGCCACTGCTGAGCCTCCTTCTCCGGGCTGGGGCTGCAATTAAAAGGCCAAGTCTCTTCTGTTTCCCATGGTGAGAGCCACGGAGAGTCACCCCCGCCAGAGGGGGGATTTCAAACCTCCTCTGTGATGTGTCTCACCTCTGGTCCTTGGCCTTGCCTAAACTTTCCAAGCTCTTTCTTGTGGTGAGGAGGAAAGCTGTTCTTAGGATGCATCATCAAGAGATTTGGGGTAGTCTGGAATGCAGTCACTGTTTCCAGCAGTATAGGCTTCCCTGGAACATTTGTCTGCCTCCTAATGGGAAAACTGTCTGCCAGGATGAATCCCAGGGCCCAAAGCTCTGAGCACTTTCACAAACATTACGCCCGAGTCTACCATCTGAAGCAGGTAGGTAACACTTAATTTTTGTTGTTGTAGGAAAATAAACAGAGCTACAAAGATCCTGAGCTACACAGCACACCCATAGCAAAACTTTAGATCTCCCAGGCTGTGGTGGTTTTACTTGGATGGGCAGCCGAGCTCCACCACAACGTCTCTCTCACTCCCCACCTCCTCAAAGAGGAGGGGGAGAAAAAAGTCAACACAAAGAGCTCGAGGTTTGAGATGAGAATGATTTAATTAAAGGGAAAGAGAATGGGGAGAGAAAGTAACAAAAGAAACAACAAGGCCGCGCGGAAGCACAGAGAGAAAGGAAAAATTATTCTCTACTTCCCATCAACAAGCGATGTTCGGCCACGTCCTGGGAAGCAGGGCCTCAAAACGCGTACCGGTTGTTCAGGAGAGAGTGAGCGAGAGAGAGAGAGAGATCCCTCCCCCACAAGAGCCCCCTTTATTGCTGAGTGTGACATCAGGTGTTATGGAATATCCCTTTGGTCGGTTTAGGTCAGCTGCCCTGGTGATGTCCCCTCCCCATCAATTGCCCACCCCCAGCCTGCTGGCTCCTGGGGCTTGGAGAGAGTCCTGATTCTGTGCCAGCACTATGCAGAAATAGACACAACACTGGAGTGATACCAGTGCTGTTCCAGCTACGAGTGCAGCACTGTGTGGGCTGCTGCAGGGAAAAGTGACTCCATCCCAAACAGACCCAACACACAGGCTTCTTGCTTCTGTCTTCCTTTCCCATTTATTTCTATCCACTGCAGAAATGTCATATGCAGCTGGAATACAGCTCTCATGAAAGATGCTGTGTATAATAACCTTCCTCTGCACGCCAGCACTCGCCAATGTGACCTTTGTTAAAATTGGAAGCCATCCCAGAGCTTTCTCCTTCACTAATATATTTAAAAGCCTGTGCTGAGCCTGGCAGAGCAGCACTAACCTGCACACGCACAGGGTGTCAGTAGAAATGTGCTGTGATATATAGCTCAGGAATCACAGGGCTGCAGAGGAGCAGCAGGCAGGGAATTGAACTGGGCGTAAGGATCCCAGAGTCTTCTCTGGACCTCGGGGAAAGCTCACTGAGAAGCAATGCCAGGCTGCTGGTCTGGGGCGCTGGACCAGGGCACAGATGCTGGCTTGGAGGGGCTCTAATGTACTCTGCTGGTGGGAAGGGCTCAAAAACATGTCCTGAGCTGTACATGCTGATGAAGTGCCCAATAACAGTTAGGAGAGGGACACTTTAGGCTATCAGGTCCCAGGGGAATCCACCTCCAGCAAGACAGCTAAATCCCTGCATCGCCTTCCTCACCCTTGCTCAGGGTAGATGCCATCTGACAAGAAGACAGCTTCTCTCGCCTGCTTCTCCAGCCCCTTCTGTCAGTGCAGGGCTGGACACAGGGAAGTGGGTGCCCCATCCTCTGAAGAAGACCCATCCTACTCACCTTCATCCCTGCTGTTGCAATTGTCATACAAACAGGGACACAAGAAATGGCAGAGACTGGAGGAACAACGCCCTGGGCACTGCTCCCTGCCCGCACCACATGGGCAAGGGATGAGGCACAGAGACATGGTGCAACTGCATCTCAAATAAAGAAACTAAGAGCTCAGGCATAGCTAAGGAGAGAAACTTAATGATATCCTATGCTAGCTGAGCAGCAGTAACTGTCCTCACCATGATCTAAGCCCACGTCAGCTGCCAGCTATTTCTTCCTGCTAACTAGTGGCCCCTAACCAGAGAGCTATGGGTGTCAAGCTTGCACACAGACATTACAGCTCTGCTGCTGAGTGGGATCTCACGTCTCAACAATCGATCCTTTAGACCACTGGGGATATGCAAGAGATATCAGGGTTCTGCCTCCCCAGAGAACCTCACTGATTCCTGCAAAAACGTGTACCTGTAGTCACTGGTGATGCAATCCTTCATGGATAAGCTTGGAGGACTCCACAAATAGGGCCTGCCTGGGTGATTGGGGATGACCGAGACAAATGAATTTCCAGGCCATATGAAGTAGATTTGCAGGGGGCTTTTTGTAGATGGTGTTTTATCAGTGATGAGAGGGAGAAGCTTAGCCCAGGCTGCATGCAGTCGTGCTGCTGTAGTGACACACACGTGTGTAAGAGCACAGAGCTCCTCCTCAGTGCTGGTCACACAGCAGGTGCTCAGGGGAAGTGCGGGCTTTTACACTCTGTAGCAGCAATCAGGCTTCAAGAACCACCCCAAAACTTGAGGTGTTCATTTCCCTTGTCTTTTCGTTCTTTTTCCATGAACACCATCAGTATTACCCCCAAACCCAAACCATTTGGCATGCTACTAGCCTGTTCCTGGCTGTGGCGAAGCAGCCACCCAGCCCTCTCAAGCACCTGGCAATCCGTACAATCAGTCCTTACATTGTCAAAGCTCATCTGGTTGCTGCTGTCCACTGGCTGGTTTTCTTTGGGATCCTACTTACATTTTATCGACATAAAACAGAGAACTTCCAGAGGTGTTCACACCGCACCAGGCAGGTCCCTGGCTGAGATCTGCTTGCCTTGCACTAATGCTACATCCAGCTGCAGAGCAGCAGTGCTGGGAAAGTGATACCAGTGATAATGTGCTTTACAATGAGTCATTAATAAAGAGAAAAGTGCTCAGAGGTGACAAAGTTCCTATTAAGCTTAACAGCATTAGGCCTGTTTTGTTAAATTTAAGAGATAATTGCTATAGTGACATGTTCACATTTGTGAAGTGCAAAAACAATAGTTCAATTTTTCAAATGTTAAGACATTTCTCTTGGAAAAAAAGAAGGGGGAAGGCAAGAATGAATATCAGCTTGAGGAAATGAAGGTACATGCATCACTGAAGAAAAAACTCCTGAGCACATTTAAAAGTAGAAATAGGAAAAAAAAATATCCAGAAATCTACTCTGTCTGAGGTAGTACTCCTGCTGGAAGGAGGGCCCTGCCTGGGAGGTACCCCTGCTGCAGAGATGTCTCTCCTGAGCAAGTCATCTGGTGTCGGAAAGCCCCAAGGCCCTAGCTGCCAGCCCCAGAACCCTGCTGATGCTCAGCGTGACCTTGAAGGACCGTCTCATGGCAGCCTTAAACTGACCAAAAGGGAAGCTGCTGTGGTTCCACCCGTAGCCATACACCCCCCTAGCTGCCACGTGTCGAGTCAGGAGCTGAGCAGGTCCAAAACCAAATCCCTCAGTGCCAAGCCATCTGCCAGCCACTTCACTCGGGGCCATCCTGGCCAGCTACATACCCCTGCCATCCTCTCATCCCACGCTGTCCCTCCTAGGACATCTCCTGCCCCTCCTGCCATCAGCTGACCCAGATGCCTCACTGGCCTGAAGAAGGGTCGGTGTGCCTCAGAGTGTGTCTGGTTTTTCTGACTCTACCAGTTGGCCTAATAGAAGATAGCATCTCTCCACACATACCACTGACTTCAAGGAGACCTTGCATGTAGCTGGCTCTGCCTGAAATAACGGGTCCCTCCTCCGGCTTTGTGCTTATCTGTGGGAACAGGGTGTGTGCAGCAGGGACCTCGCCTCAGTCCCCGCATTTCCCTCCCTCTCTTGCACCTGAATGTGCTCATTGTTTTTTGCGCCTTTGTCTGTTGGAGGGAAAGAAGGACGCTTTCAATGAATTGGGTTAAACAAGCTTTTCAGCTGTATGCAGGTTAAGAGAGGCCACAAGAAAAGAACCACAGCCATTTGAAGTCAAGCTGCTCCTTTTCTTTTCATTAGTTGTTTTTGAATTCTGACAGTGAATGATACTTTCTCAGTTCGAGATCAATTCACCAAACACAAGAACAAAGGCTCACCAAACACACCACTAGCTACAGGCTTGCCTGGCGGTGGTGTACCACTGATAGAGGGCCAGGGGGCAGCTCCCACTAAATCCCATTTGTAATAGAGCAAACCTTTCTTCCAGGGACTTTCACACTAAAAACAAGGGAACTGGGCAAAAATGAGGGTATGTCCCCATTCCCAAGAAAGAAATCTGCCATCATCAGGCATTAGTAACTAGGAAGAAAATGGACAAACCGTTCCAACCAAGAGGGGCTGGTGACACACCTTGCCTCTCTGGAGATCATCTTTGCCATCCAGTAGCACACCAGGAACCCCTGAGCTGCAGGGCAGAGCTGCATTTAGGCTTCGCCATATCACTGGGATCCCTCCTACTGGTTACTATTCCATTTTGCTTTGGATCTTAAGCTGCTGCCCAAGAGGACAGAGAAAATTTACCCATGTGGTTGTAGAGGTGTTGTCACAGGAACACCCCTGCTCCCTCACTTCTGTCATATTCTGCGGAGATCTTATTATAGGAAACAAAATTTCCTTTTAGTTTTATCACTTGCATTTAGGTGTCGAGGCGGCAGGTACTTTAGCAACACCTGGCTATGCTGATGACATTCAGTGCTTGAAAAGTTCAAGGTCCACAAGTGCTTTGAAGATGCAATCTCTACGTGTCACCAATCCCTGGGCAGGAATGTTGAAGAGGCTGCTGTTGACTTGGAAACTCTCCTTTCATCTCATCTCTCCTCACTATTCTTGGTTTAATTTTCTGCTTTCCTTTGGGTATAGAAAAGGTCCCTTGGCAGAGTCCATGGAGTTATATAATATTTTGTTTAACTTAGTCTTAAGAGCAGGGACTGGGTCTTCCCCTTCTGGATAAATGCCTAGGCAATGAGCTGTAAACACACACATTCCCTCTGTCTCGCTCTCTCCATCAATTAATTATTTTATACAAATAGAGAAAGAAGCTGAACAAGCCCTGCTCCAAAATTACTCGCCAGGTGGCTAATCTCCTCGAATCTGGGAAGGGGTTTGCAAGGTGTTGTGGTTTAACCCGGCCGGCAGCTAAACACCACACAGCCGTTCGCTCACCCTCCCCCCTCCCTCTCTGGGATGGGGGAGAGAAACGGAAAAGTGAAACGAGAGTTGAGATAGAGACAGTTTATTAAGATAGGAAATAATAATAATAATAATAATAATAATAACAATAATAATAATAATAGTGTATATGAAACAAGTGATGCACAATGCAATTGCTCACCACCCGCTGACCGATGCCCAGTCTATCCCGAGCAGCCGGCCCCCCCACCCCGGCTAGCCACCCCTATATATTGTTTAGCATGACGTCAGATGGTATGGAATACTCCTTTGGCCAGTTTGGGTCAGCTGTCCTGGGTCTGTCCCCTCCCAGCTGTTGCTGTACCCCAAGCCTGCCTGCTGGCAGGACAGAGCGAGGAGCTGAAAAGTCCTTGGCTTGGTACACGCACTGCTCTGCAACAACCAAAACATCGGCATGTTATCAGCATTCTTCCCATCCTAATCCAAAACACAGCATTCCACCAGCTACTAGGAGGAAACTGTCCTAACTGAAACCAGGACA
>MU016692.1:99964-112249 GCA_011076525.1 Nettapus auritus | reverse complement strand
TGTTAGTAATAGGCAATAAATCTTACTATCTCTCTATGCTGAGTCTGTTTTGCCCGTCACGATAATTATTGTGCGATCTCCTCGTCCTTATCTCAACCCTGGAGCCCCTTTCATCGTATTTTCTCCTCGCTCCTCTTTGAGGAGGGGGAGTGAGAGAGCGGTTGTGGTGGAACTTGGCTGCCCACCCGAGTAAAACCACCACAATGTTGTACACTGGACTTCATCAGGATCTCTAGCTGTCTGGGCATTGTCCAAATCACTATAAATCATCTCCAGCACCACTAATTCCCGCAGTTGCTGGAGACCTTTATCCACAGTGGTCCACTTGTCGACTTGATATACAATGTCTTCCTTATTGGGATACCTTTCTTTCACAGCTGCCAGGAGTCACCTCCAAAGGCTGAGAACCTGTGTCCCTCTTCCAATTCCTTTGTCAGTTACCATTTCTCTAGAGAGGGATCCCAGCTGCTTGGCTTCACTGCCTTCTAATAGTTGGCTACTGGCCCCAGTGTCCCAGCATCGAAGCAGGCAGGTGAGGATGTGTTCACCTGGGTGTCGACCATAGTCCTTTCGTATTTCTCACAACTCACTTAGGGATAGGGATCGAGTGGTTTCTGATTCATTTACGATTTCCATCTCTTCTTCCTGCTGTTCTTGTGATGGCCCTGCTTTAGAGGTGCCTGCCTTTTCCCCTTCTCCCTCCTTCTTAGGAGAGGCTTCTTCCCTTACTAAGCGAGCTGACTTCCGTTTCCATTGTTTTGACTTGACTACGGGGGCGACTGATACCATAGTCGTTTGGTCCTTTGGGTCAGCCACAGCACGTGTTATCTGGTCATCAGATTCAGAGACTTCCTCCCCCTCTTCAAAGTGCTGGATGATGTTAAACAGTGTTTGATAGGAGTAAGCCAGGACCCAGCACAATGCTGCAAGCTGTCGTTCTCCGGCATTGTCAGGGTCAGGGCATACGACTCTCAAACATTTTATCAGGTTTTCCGGATTTTGCACTTGTTCAGGGGTGAAGTTCAAAACTATTGGGGGAGACACCCGTGACAGGTACCTGCCTATATCCTCCCACACACCTTGCCACTTGCCATATGACTGTTTCGGGATAGATTGCCAGGTAAGCTTTCTAAACAATCGGCTAATCTTAGAGAGAAGAGAAGCCCCGTTATGCAGAATTAGAAATAGCAATATATGGGTTACACATGGATATTCAAAATACTCAAAAACTGTTGTAATTAGCCCACTGTGAAAGAAGGAGACGGTACCATTCCTGATATCATTCAAGAACTGACTACCATTCCTGATATCATTCATAAACTGACTTCCAGATGAGGAAAAGAAGGCAGTGTAATTCTGAATATTCTCTAAAAGAGAGTTTCCATGAGACCCAAATGATAACAGGGCAGAGCCTGAATGCCAGATTAAACTCAAGGCCAGTGCTTGGCAGCACAGCGAGTTTAAAAAAACGAACACAGATTGTAGCACGTTCTTGGATCGACTACAGAGGAGAAAAGAGAATATGACACGGATTGCATGACATGCGATTAAACCAACCAATATTAACAGGACGCTGAACATGGTGACTAGCAAGTAAGTGTGTTAGTTGTAGAGTTTTAATCAATTTTATTGTTATCTCAACCCTTCGAGCCCCACGTTGGGCGCCAAAAAGGACTGTGGTGGTTTTACCGTGCTAGGCAGCTGAACACCACAACTGCTCTCTCACTCCCCCTCCTCAGATGAGGAGGGGAAGAAGTAAAGGAAAGAACAACTCACGGGCTGAGATAAGGATAATTTAATTAAATGGAAAAATATATATATGAAGGAAATATTATTAATTAACAATTCAACTAAAGGGAAAAAGGGAAAGGGAGGGGGAAAGGAAACAGCAAAACAAAACAAGTAAAGGCTATGTGGAAGTGCAGAGGAAATAAATTATTCTCTACTTCCCACAAATGAGCGATGCCTGACCACGTCCTTGAAGCAGGGCCTCAACGCACGTAGCCGGTGTTCGCGAGGAGGACAGACGTTTTCGCAACGAAAGCCCACCCCTCCCCTCTTCCTCCTTCTTCCACCTTTTATTGCTGAGTGTGACATCATATGGTATGGAATATCTCTTTGGTTGGTTTAGGTCAGCTGCCCTGGTGATGTTTCTTTCTAACTTTTTCCCTACCCCCCAGGAGGGTTAGAGAGAATCCTGATACTGTGCCAGCACTTCTCAGCAGCAGACACAACACTAGTGTGATAACACTGCTGTTCTAGCTACAAGTGCAGAGCATGGCACTGTATGGGCTGCTGCAGGGAAAGTTAACATCCCAGCCAGACCCAGTACACAGAGACATATCAAATCCCCTCTCCCTTATCTGTTATACGAGTCCTAGTCTGTTTATGCTCTCTGATACGGAAGTCATCATATATATCTCTGCTCATCCTTGTTGCCTTTTTCTGGACCATTTTCCATATTCCCACAGCTTAACACATTCTTCTTCAGAGTTCAAAAACAGAACTGCACACAGTAATCAGGATGTCAATATATCACGGATCTTGTCTTGTTCTCTTTTTATTTTTCTATTGTTGTTTCTACTCGTGAAATGTGTTAATTTGATTTGTGCCAGTGTGGAACAATGCTAGGGCCGCATGATGAAATATAACCTTCTATCTGAGAGAAAAAAACAAACAAACAAACAGAGTGATTAGTGTACATAGTTCTTGCATCATGTAAAGGAAGAGTCCAGCAATTTGTGTAGATAGAGGATTTGAAGGCCGAACATTGAGACTGAGACTCAGGTCTGGGAGATAAGAGAACAAAGGCAGTCCAAAATAATTGCTAACTTCTGCATAGGACGCTGTGCAAGTCTCTGGTATCCGGCCAAGAGATTACCGAATAAGGAGAAAGGGAGGAGTTGAAGGGCGATTGAAGGACAAAGCCTGGGAGGAAGACTACGAGCCTTCAGCACGAGCGACCCCCAGAGAGACCACCAGAGACTAATACGCATGCGTCCAGGAGAAATGTTGGACTCAGGAAACTAATTATACTAACCCTGCCTTTTCTAGGAATAGTGATGAATACGTATTAGTCTAGGAACATAAAAAACAGCTAACTGATGTAACAGGTGTGCGTCCTGGTGGAGCAGAGATTCCTGGCGCACCCAGCGCTGTTTGCTTGCCTCTATTCATTTAATAAATTGCAAACTTTAATTGGAATCCTATTTGAGACCCGATTATTTATCTCACTACTGTTGCTTTATATGTAGCTTTCTATTTTGTTTCTGCTGTATCCAGACGTTTTATTTTTCTTTCATAATAACTCCCGTCAGTTTTAGATCGGCGTTTTTGACTACTGCTGAGCACTACTGAATGTTTGAAAAGAAACACCTACAGTGACCTCAAGACTACTTTCCTGAATGACAGTAATTTCTTTTGAGCCCAGCGCTGAACTTTTTATTCCATATGCACTATATTTCTGAACACTGAATTTTATTAGACATTTTATCACAGCTGAAATCCCTCAGCATTCACTCAAAAAAATGCGTACCCTTAAAATAAACACCAAACAACTTGCCTTATTAGTTCAGAATATTCACAACAAACTATAACTTTTCTAGCCCAAAGAACACCAGCAAAAATGTCCACCTGTAATTTGCAAGCAGACATAGAGCAACTGAAATGGCTGGTGGGCAAAGATGTTCCTATTGGCAAGGTCCTCTCTCTGGCTCCCCTACTCTGTCTTCCACAAAGAACTTCAGGCAGTGTAGTGCTTAGGGTGAAAATTTCAGTTATTAATCCTGCTTTCTGTAATTCTCAAATTCTGGTTACCTGTAGCACCGTGACTGACCCTGCTGTAGAACACTAATAATCCTTTGTCTGGCTTGAAATCAGTTTTACTTTAAAAAGTAAATACTAACACTCAGAGAAGAAGGACAGCTCTCCTGCTAGAAGCAATGGGGAGACTGACTGGGTCAAAACACCTGATCCTTCTCACAAATTATGAGTACCATTCTGTAGCTTACCCTTTTCTTGAAGCAAGGAGAAGGCACTTCTTTTGCAATACTGTTCTTTTCTCAGCCCCTCTCTGCTTCGTTTCAGAATAAATGGTATGCAAGGTGGGGACACCTTCCCCAGGAGCAGAATGCCCCAGAGAAGGACAGGTAGGGTACTGCTGTGGCCTTCATAAGCTCAGAAGAAAAAAAAGTGGAGACTTAAAATAGTTTGGGAATCGGGTAGTTCTTCTGTATTTGTTTTAATTAACATCACCCCATCTGAAGCAAAGGTGAGGGGTTAAGTTCACCATTCACTATATGAGAATGCCAGCAATATGACTGAACATGAACTACATAGTTGAAAAGACTAGAGTCCTAGCAAGTCCCAGAGGCACTTTGAAAGGACCTCAGAAGTTTATGGAGTAATCTGCTGAGAAGATAAAATTGAGAAGCCAACACTTCCTGAGTGAGAAAGGCTTATGGGAGAAAGACCCCAGGAAAACTTGTATCTCAACTGCTCTCCTTCCTTTAGGATTTTGAGACAGAACGAGGTAAAGGATGTTGATTTTGCAGGTTTTAGCTAACAAAGCTGTATGTTGTATATTAACCACAAGGACAGGACCGAGAACATATGTTGTAAATTGACCATAAGGACAGGACAATCCTGAAGATAAGGGAGGAAAAGACTGCATGCATGCAGATAATAGAACCAGCAAGAACAGGCTTGGACTGCTGAAATCTGTCAAAGAGTCAAAAGTCTAGCAGTGAGGAAGACTTCTGGCCTTCACCAAAAGACCACCAGAGTACACCCGACAACCACCTAAGGACTCCAGTATGCATGCAAATAGGGGCAGTAACCTATGTTAATGATTCTTCAGAGACCTGATGAATATGCAAGAGACTTACAGGAAGTGAAATGAACATGCATATATCCCATTAATAGAAGCACACTGCCAGTAACCCTGTGCGTGTGTTAGGCACGATCCCCCAAATGCCTGGCACTGTAATAAAGAATACCTGCCTAGTAACTTTGGTTATTGAGTTTTCACCATGTCTGGGAAGCAGTGGTCATGGGTAATCTACTAGAATGCTGAGAATGGAAGAGAGAAAGTTTATTCACAGTGACATTACTATTCTCTCTAGAGAGGAGTAAAGGGAAGATGTGAAGAAAAGAATTGAGAATACAGAAGTCATTTTGTCTCTAAGCAACAAGAGACACTGAACAGGAGGAAAAGCAAGGTTATTGATATTGTGAGAAACACTCTGTAGCCAATAACATAGACCCAGGTAAGGATCTCAGTGAAGTAGAATTTTTATTTGCAATCGTGATGGTGGGCATCCCACAAGCAGGAACACACCTACATGGTACAGTTTATATACTTACTTTCTTGACAACTGGGACCCTCCTATTTCCCTGTTGACTGGGTAATCCAGATTCACAACCTATCCGATGCTTCACAGACAATACATGGCTTTCAGTTGCCAGCCTGTTATTTTTTTAAGTTTCTTTTGACTTTTTTTTTTTTTTTTTTTTTAAACACTCTGTGAGGTGGTAATGTTTCTTCCCTTATCTGACTTGGTTTGATAAACTTGAATTTCACCTAAATTGCACTGAGTCTGGTTGTCTGCATTTCACAAGGTTGTCTGTTAAGCTTTCTTATCACTGCAAGCATCTCTCAATACCATGTTCCTTTCCTCTAAGGAATGTAACATCTCTAGAAAACAAACAAAAACAATTATTTACTGGGTGTATGTGACCATGTAAGACGTTTCTGTTGAATATCAATTTAGTACTTGTCTTTCTTACCCCTCCTGCCCCCCATACATTGAGCATTCCCAAGAAGCAGCATGTCTGGTACTTCCTGTGCTTATGTTACCAATTCTGGTGCAAAACCAACATTGGTTTCCACAATATGATTCCTATTTTGTAAAGTGGGAAAACAAAACAAAAACAACCAACCAAAAAACCAATCCAATGATAAACTGAGAGGGTAGATGTAAGGCATACAGCAAAACTGCACAAAAATGGTGCGAAAACATCGACTTGTTAGAATTCTTTTCCATTTCCTGAATGTGAGAGCAGTAATACTGGATAGAAATTACAATGGATTAACACAGGAAACTGAACTAGAAGTGTCCATAGCTGCTCATAATTATCACATCTAATCACAGACACTACAGCAGGGGTGGTGCCTTTTCACAACATACAGGCTTGATGTGCCCTAATGGAGAGCTTATCTTCTGAGACATTCCTAGATGTCCCCCTACAAGAGAACAATTAGTTTACATTTAGAGAAGCATTTCACCATTATCTTCTGGCAAAACATCTGGTCTTTCAGTGATCAGAAGACTGGGAACAGGGAAGTGCCAATCATAACCCATCAGGTAAAATAAGAAGAATTAAGTGGTGCTTCTAGAGGCAAGTCCTTGACCAAAGGGAGAGTCAGCACTATCGTAAACCAGAAGCCCTGGCTAATACTGCCTACGCCTATTTATTTGTGGATGCTCATATCACAGAACATAGGTGTAATCCATATCTTGAGTTAAATCTCAATTTACAGCTATGAAATTAGGTGAGTCTTTTCAATGAGAAGCAATCTGTGCAGTATAATATGATTTAATCTCAATGTACCACTTTAATATTTTAAATCCCTCAATGATATTTTTGCATGTTACTTACAATAGCTGTACCCCACTGCAAATAGGTCCCTGTACTTTGGATTCCTGTAATGAGAAGTTTCATATAAGATTTAATTTATTATTAACCATATTCTTCCACAGAAATACAGTGTTTCACACATTAACATCAGAGCCCATTACCACAGGATTGCATACAGTCTAAAGGCTTGATCCTTTGAATATATGCACTAGTAAAGTTCACGCATTAGTAATTCTTCTAGACTTAATATGCATACAAGGAATGGAACATCTGAAAACCACAGCAGTAGATGAAAAGGATAAAAATGGCAAAGACTGAGATACAGTGTCAATCTCCATCACTTCTTGGCTTGGCACCTCATGATCATGTAATCTTTACTTTTGAAAATGCTGTCTTTGAAGAAGAGGAAAAAAAGGCAGGAATGTGGTGGTATCCATCTTTCAGAAGCAAGAATAAAGGAGTTTCTAACCCACAAAAGAATAATACCCCCCCCCCCAAAAAAAAAAAAAAAAAAAAAAAAACTTACTTCCTCTACCTGTCACTAAATAATGATGGATGCTTCAAGAAACAGCTATCAGTTAAATTCACGATCATTACCACAGACCAGGAAGGGAAACTCCCTTGTGACTCAAGAAGGGATCAGTATATTTGCTGAAACATACTGAGTAATTGGCTATTATGCCTTCTTAAATACCTTTATTTGAAAGACATCTACCTTTACAACTTCTGCTGTTTGTGGACAGTTAGCGTAGGGTTTAAATGGGACAAAGTTCAATAATGTTGCTGGCCCTAAGATCACACAGCACAACCAATGACAAAAAATTCTGTGAAATGAATGGAACTGAAATTAATGGCAGTGAAACTTACCTGTTCTTTTCTCTGACTATTCTGAATTGAAAAAATAAAAACACTTCTAATTTTTCACTTGTGCTAATACCTAGGCATCATAATGCTCTTGCTCTATCCACTAAGTGCATTGTCACTGCTAACAATGTTAGAACAAAAATTAAATTAGAAAAGCTTATTACATAAAGCAATTTGGGGTCATTCTTCCAATTCCAGGGCCATCTTTCTGTTATCATTTCCTTGAGGCAAGAATAACAGCAACACAAACTACCTATAAAAGATGCCTTTCCCCCCCCCCCCCCCAATTTCATACCTCATTTTAGTGCTATTTTCTAATTCTCACACAACTACATCCTCAATATTCTATTAAAGTATAGTAACTGTAATGGCTTGAAGAGACAGAAGACTGCAGTCCTGCTCTGTCTCTCCATAGATCCTCTTTGGAGAGACACAGAGGACACTGCCCCACTAACAAGTGGGGAGAGGCTTGGCTGCAGAGGAGCATAAGGCAGGGGCTATGTAAGCCTCATATTTACGTGCATGATCAAACCAGTTCTGGGGAGAATCAAGTATGTTAAAAAGTAAAGGACTCATCCAGGTTGTTGATAAGTACTTTTTCATGGTAATTACCATTATAACAACACTTCAGAGAGAAAAAAAAGTTGATTTTAAAGTGATACTTTAAAGCAGTGACAGTTTTTGGACTGACCAGAAATAAGCTGTGCTGGCTGTCTTGGATCACTTCCTTGTCCTGCACATGACTTGACATTGCTTCCAGGAGGCTCTTTTTTATGATCTTCCAGGCACAGAGGTGAGGCTCACTGGTCTGTAGTTCCCTATGTCCACCTTTCTACCCTTTTTAAAAATGGAAGTGATGTTTCCCCTTTTCCAGTCACTGGGGATTTCACCTGACTGCCACAACTTATCAAGTATGGTGGACAGCGGCTTAGCAACTACATCAACCAGTTTCCTCAGGACCCTGGGATGAATCTCATTGGGTCCTACTGAAAGGGAGATAAGGGAATCTTAGTAGATGGGATGCTGATTAATGAATACCTAGATTGCTGTATTGAACTAGTACATGTTGCTGCTAACTATTGTACAAATTAATTGGAGCAAGACATTTTGGGCCCCCTCACAAAGGCTAACTCCTAATGAAGATAGAGAACCTGTCTCAAGAACCTGCTGAAACCACCCCTATCGTTCGGACAAGAGCCAAGGACCCAAAGCGCAAGCGCCAGAAGAAAAGGTAAGAAGTTGAGATACAAGGAAGAGGAAGGAAGAGCCTTCCTTCATCTCAAGAGACCACCTCAGACAACCAGCAGAGAGCAGCATGCAGGTGCAGATGGGAGGACCACATGTAGATTAGTTCTTGGAACTAACTATAATATGAGATGGGCATAGGTTATGCATATGTATAAGCACATTACAAAATTCACACATATATAAACTTACACTGTATATAGCTAGGGCACACATTATTAAGTGTGAGCATAACTTTGAGGAATTATCCCTTATGCTCCCAGCGCCAAAATAAAGGCACACCCACTTTCACAGAATCACAGAATATCTAGGTTGGAAGAGACCTCAAGATCATCGAGTCCAACCTCTGACCTAACACTAACAAATCATCCCCTAAACCATATCCCTAAGCTCTACATCTAAACGCCTTTTAAAGACCTCCAGGGATGGGGACTCAACCACTTCCCTGGGCAGCCTATTCCAGTGCCTCACAACCCGTTCAGTAAAGAAGTTTTTCCTAATATCCAACCTAAACCTCCCCTGGCGCAACTTTAGCCCATTCCCCCTCGTCCTGTCACCAGGCACGTGGGAGAACAGACCAACCACCACCTCGCTACAGCCTCCTTTCAGGTACCTGTAGAGTGCAATAAGGTCGCCCCTGAGCCTCCTCTTCTCCAGGCTAAATAGTCCCAGCTCCCTCAGCCGCTCCTCGTAGGACTTGTTCTCCAGACCCTTCACCAGCTTTGTAGCCCTTCTCTGGACTCACTCAAGCACCTCCATGTCCTTCTTGTAGTGAGGGGCCCAAAACTGAACACAGTGCTCGAGGTGTGGCCTCACCAGAGCCGAGTACAGGGGGACAATCACATCCCTGGACCTGCTGGCCACGCTGTTTCTTATGCAAGCCAGGATGCTGTTGGCCTTCTTGGCCACCTGAGCACACTGCTGCCTCATATTCAGCCGACTGTCAACCAAAACTCCCAGGTCCTTCTCTGACAGGCAGCTTTCCAACCACACATCTCCCAGCCTGTAGCTCTGTTTGGGGTTGTTGTGCCCCAGGTGCAGGACCCGGCACTTGGCCTTGTTGAACTTCATACCGTTGGCCTTGGCCCATCGCTCCAGCCTGTCCAGATCATCTTGCAGAGCCTTCCTACCCTCGAGCAGGTCGACACATGCACCTAACTTGGTGTCTTCTGCAAACTTACTGAGGGTGCACTCGATCCCCTCATCCAGATCATCGATGAAGATGTTAAGGAGGACTGGCCCCAGTACCGAGCCCTGGGGGACTCCACTAGTGACCGGCCTCCAACGGGATTTGACTCCATTTACCACGACTCTCTGGGCCTGGCCATCCAGCCAGTTCTTAACCCAATGAAGCGTGTGCCAGTCCAAGCCATGGGCAGTTTCCTGAGGAGAATGCTGTGGGAAACAGTGTCAAATGCCTTACTGAAGTCAAGGTAGACCACATCCACAGCCTTTCCCTCATCCACTAAGCGTGTCACCTTGTCATAGAAGGAGATCAGGTTCGTCAAGCAGGACCTGCCCTTTATAAACCCATGCTGACTAGGCCTGATCGCCTGCTTGCCCTGCAAGTGCCACATGATGACGCCCAGGATAATCTGCTCCATGAGCTTCCCTGGCACTGATGTCAAACTAACAGGCCTGTAGTTCCCCGGGTCTACCCTCCGGCCCTTCTTGTAGATGGGCGTCATGTTTGCTATCCGCCAGTCAACTGGGACCTCCCCCGATAGCCAGGACTGCCGATAAATGATGGAAAGCGGCTTGGCCAGCTCTTCTGCCAGTTCTTGCAGTACCCTCGGGTGGATCCCATCCAGCCCCATCGACTTGCGTACATCCAAGTGCTGTAGCAGGTCACCAACCATCTCCTCGTGGATTGTGGGGGCCACATTCTGCTCCCCATCCCCTTCCACCAGCTCAGGGTACTGGGCGTCCAGAGAACAACTGGTTTTGCTGCTAAAGACTGAGGCAAAGAAGGCGTTAAGCACCTCGGCTTTATCCTCATCTCTGGTAACTAAGTTTCCCCCCACATCCAGTAAAGGATGGAGATTCTCCTTAGTCCTCCTTTTGGTATTGATGTATTTATAAAAACTTTTTTTGTTGTCTTTAACAGCAGTAGCCAGATTGAGCTCCAGATGAGCTTTGGCCTTTCTAATTTTGTCCCTGCACCACCTTGCAACATCCTTGTAGTCCCCCTGAGTGGCCCGCCCTCTTTTCCAAAGATTATAAACCCTCTTTTTTCTCCTAAGCTGGAGCCACAACTCTCTATTCAGCCAGGCCAGTCTTCTTCCACGCCGGCTCGTCTTTGGGCACGTGGGGACAGACAGCTCCTGAGCCATTAGGATTTCTTTCTTGAAGAGCGCCCAGCATTCCTGGGCTCCTCTGTCCTTCAGAACCACCTCCCAAGGGACTGCCAACCAGCGTCCTAAACAGCTCAAAGTCAGCCCTCCGGAAGTCCAAGACAGAGGTTTTGCTGGTCCCCTTCCTGACTTCGCCAAGTATCGAGAACTCTACCATTTCGTGGTCACTCTGCCCAAGACAGCCCCCGACCACCACATCTCCCACCAGTCCTTCTCTGTTAGTGAACAGAAGGTCTAGCGGGGCACCTCCTCTGGTAGGCTCACCAACCAGCTGCGTCAGGAAGTTATCTTCCACACTCTCCAGAAACCTCCTGGACTGCTTTCTCTGGGCTGTGTTGTGCTTCCAGGATATGTCTGGGAAGTTAAAGTCCCCCACAAGAACAAGCGCTGACGATTTCGCAACCTCTGTCAGCTGTCTGTAGAACTCCTCGTCCACCCCATCATCCTGGTTCGGCGGTCTATAACAGACCCCCATCAGGATGCTTGCCTTGTTGGCCTCTCCGCTGATCCTAACCCATAGCGACTCCACCTTGTCATTGCCAGCCTCAAGTTCAACGACATCAAAACACTCTCTAATATAGAGAGCCACTCCACCACCCCTTCTGTGCTGCCTGTCCCTTCTGAAGAGCCTATAGCCAGTCATTGCAGCACTCCAGTCATGAGAGTGGTCCCACCACGTTTCCGTGATGGCAACCAAGTCATAGCCCGCGTGCTGCACAATGGCTTCCAGCTCCTCCTGCTTGTTGCCCATGCTGCGTGCATTAGTGTAGATGCACTTCAGCTGAGCCTTTGCCTTCTCCCCCAGCCTAACCACTGTTCCCCCGGCACACCTCCAACAGGCTTTGTTTCTTCCCCGTCCCCCTTCTTACCTAGTTTAAAGCCCTCTCAATGAGCCCTGCCAGCTCCCGTCTGCGGCCATCAGGCCGGGTGCTGAGTAAAGCGCCCCGTGGTCGAAGAACCCAAAACTTCTGTGTTGGCACCAGCCTCTAAGCCATGTGTTTATCATGTGGGCTTTGTGTGTCCTCTCTGAATCCCTCCCTGCCGCTGCAGGAATGGATGACAACACCACCTGTACTCCCGCTCCGTCCACTAACCGTCCCAGCCCCCTGAAGTCCCGTTTGATAGCCTTCAGGCTTCTCTCATCAATGTTATCACTGCCAGCCTGGACTATCAGTAGTGGGTA